>CAOKZL010002522.1:0-185312 GCA_948472985.1 Iguana delicatissima
ACAGAGGTTAAAAGTGAAATCAGACGAAGATATTAACAAGGAGTGGAAGATTGTTTTGGATTTGGGTTGGGTGTTGACAGAAAATAATGCATAATTCATGATAGCAATTGTTTTATAAGGTCATATTCAGAGAAATATCATGAAACATGTAAAGTTGAGAAATATAGCAGGCACTAATGATTTAAATATAGTTATTAACAATTTATTGTGATGTGATATATAACAAAACATTGAATTAACTTTAATTGTAATCCAGAAAGGAAAAGAAGCAGAGGTAACATGGCATTTAAATATTACAGAGACAATTATTTGTTTTATTTGTTAAACTATAATAAAATTATAATAAAAAAAGAAAAAGAAAAACAACCATCACTAAGTCTGATTCAGTCCAGTGCTATCTACTGAGTAAACACTCGTTTATATAATTGTACAATAATTCTATCTTCTTGAAATTGTAACAGCAAGAATGCTCAGAATGCCATGGCTTTAAGGATTTGTGAATATACTTTAAAGATCTGTGGATAACAAATAACTTGAAAAATTAAAAGGTAAATCCAATTCTCAAAAAAAGAAACAACAGTTTATTTTCTTTTAAAAAAATGGTTTATCTTAATGTGCAGCACTATGTTCAAATCTTGTTAAATGTTGAATAGACTATCCTAGTTTTCAAATAAAACCTTACTAGTTTAGATGGACAAAAATAGATTTTATGATTCTGCCTCTTTTTCTCATAAGTGCTGCCTCTGTTACAGATAACAGAGGCTTCAGGAACCTGTGACCTATCGAATAAATGGATCTGCTTAGCCTTCCACTGTGGTAAAGTCTGGGTCATGGCTCCTATGGTTTGTTCTTCATGGGAACAGGTATAGAAGGATTGACTAGCAAGCAAATAGACAAGGGATCTCAAGTGCAGACACAAAGGTTAAAAAAGGCATTCCTATATCCTAGCAGAGACATGCATTATTCTATGTACGCTTGTTCTTGCATATGTATCACTGAATTCAGTTGGCTTATCCCAGGGAAGTAGTGATACACAGCCCAAGCTGTGTGAAACAAAGTTACAAGTTGAACATATTTGTGCCTTGATGGAGGGTCATTTTTTAATCTGTATTCTGTTCCATATACTTTGTAAGCACACATTTCATCACAAGAAATAGCCAATTTCTTGAATGTCAGCATGTTAGCAAATATTATGGATTTCCTCCACTGGAAACTAGTATTGTTAACAAAGAACAGTCTATTCAAATCTTGACTGGGGAAAAAAATCTTGTGTGTTCACTGATACTCCGTATTTTTATCCCAGGTGAAGCATCTTCTTCTCCTCTATAAATAGTCAATTGTGCATACTCACCTGTTAAGACCAAGAGAACTCTTCATACTAGGGGCTAGTATTAAGGTTAATATGGCAATGTGATATTAATCCCAGTGCACATGGTAAAAGCAAAGTGAAAGGTTTCAAACTGCCCATTCCAAGGTGAGGATTAAAAATAGCAAAAAGGGATAGACATTGCTGCACAAACATATTCTGGGAAAGTAATGCCTATTAGTATTTCCTGAATGTAGAATGAGATTAAATGTCCATGTTATTTGTTTCTTGTACCTCTCTTAACAGGAAGAAAATATACTGTCACATTTTGAATGTATATTATCTATATGAACTTTGGAGATATTAGAGCAGAGGTGGACAATTTTTGGTCCTCCATATATTCATCTCTAATTCACATCAACCCTATGTAAAGGTTTCATGGGAGTCATAGGCCCTTTCTACACCACCCTCCCAACTCACCATAGGGACAGGAGGGCACAAAGATGCTTCTGCATGATGTTATCATGGTCCCATCCTTCTCTCATCCCCAAGAGGTGCAATCACAGAGTAAATCATCAATGGGTTTTCCCAACCAATGTCCCATGATTGTGCCACCGTCCCTCACTTATCTGGTCTGCAGAGGGTCCGGAAGTACAATGGCTGCACTTCTTGCCCCAGCACAGCCTGGGAAAGTACCTGACTGTACTGTGGAAGAAAGAGATGGGACCATCATCCTTCCTTCATCATGGAAGCAGCCAATGCAGAGGGGAGCACTCCTGTTCTGCTCCCTTACCAGCAAGGGCTGCTTCTGGGATCCCCATAGGTGGACATTGGAAGAAGTTAGGGTGTGGAAAGGGCCATAGTTTGATGAGCTCAGAAGTGCTAGATGTTGTCAATTCTTTCAAAAAAGGAATGTGGAAGTAGTTTCTAAATTAGTACCTATTTGTTAATCCTCTTCCCCTGTAAATATGGTGGACAATGTCACCTATAGTGGCATAACAAGACCCAGGTTTGTCTCCTAATAGCATATGGGTTCCAAGCAGCTGCCTATGCTCTGAATACAACTGTTAGTCCCAGCCAGAGTAGGCAGGTTGAATAAATGAAAGTTGACATTTTTTTTTAATTCACTGCATTTATATGCTGTCTTTCTTCCAGAGTGCGGTAAATAAACAATAAATTAACAGTTATGTACAGTTAATTGATTCAATGGTTCTATTTTAATTGAGATTAACAATTATATTTAGTTGGACTAACAAGCATGATGATGTTTGCTATTTAAGTGTTACTCCAGTTGCACAATCAAGGTTTATAAGCTGATTAAAATTTGTGGAATACTGTTTTTTAAAAAAGCAATTATGATTAGATCATGTAATCTATATTTTTCACAAATTAAATCATGACAAATAAATAATATGTTTCATTATGCCAGTACTGAATAAGAACTTTCTAAGCTTTAAATAAAACTGATACAATATTGTCTTTCTGCTTTGACTTTAATATAATATGTCAGCTTAGACAGAGAAGCATATCATCTGTATTATTTTCTACTCCAAAATAGTAGGGATTGAAAGTACTTTCCAATATTTGAATAATGGAGAATTGAGCTTCTTGACTCTGGATTTACAGAACATCCATATCACCTGTTGTCACCTCAAAATGCACTGCTTCTCAACAAACATGTCATTTGGCACATTTAACTGCCACTCATGGGTTGAATATTCAGATAATGAGAAAGTGGAATATTTGAACCAACCTTAGAAATGAGAGCATTTGCCTCATTTTTCACTGTGCCCTGTATATTCTTCTTTTTTCATTGTTGTTATTATTTTTCTACTATGCTATTTTAATCTTCCCTACCATTCTGAATATGTTCTTGTAGTGTAATTTATACACTATGAACTTAACTAGAACTTCCATAACACTTTTGGAAAATGAATAGATTGTTACAGTCCATCATTCCTCCTTTCATTTGCCTACCTGAAGCCCCTCTAACTCTTCATGTACACATGAATAAGAGACCATTAACCTCCTCATACAACCATGCCACATGTTGAGAAAAGTGTACAATTTTACCCTGAAAGAATATAAGCAGTCTAATTTAATCTTATCCTCATTTCAGAAGTCTGCAAGTACAACATTCATGACAGAAGTTCATCCAACTTCAGTTTAAATATTTTCCAGTGAATAGAACCCACCACTTCCACCCCAAATGTTCTCTACAGTTGAAAAGCTCCTACCATTATGAAAGTGATCCTGAATCTGTTCCCCTGGAATTTCCACTCAAATTTTTTCCCCCTTTTGCAGCAGTAAAGAACAAAAGTATTCTCTCTCTTGTCATGATTCCTCTTGATCTATCTCCTCTTATCGATCTCATCACACTTCTCATTGAACCTGGATTATTTTTACATACTTTTTTCCCCTTTTCTTTCTGTTGGTGCATGTTTTTCTCCAACAGAACCCAACACACACAGAGTCTTAATTCCACTTGTGGAATTTTTTGCTGTGATTCATCACTGTAAATATACAGCAGTTTTTATGTGGAGTGGGAAGAAGACAAAAGGAAGTGAACTGAAGAAGGAACAGGAAGCTGAAGCAAAATACCCATGCATTACTTCACGTCCAATATAAAATGTAGAAATTATAAAGGAACAATCAAGGATTTCTAATAGATCATATGAAGTGAATTTTGGAAGCATTCAAGCCTTAGCCAGCAATTCAATGCCCAATTATTAGAAAGGAAGTCTCATTGAACTCAGTGTTACTATTTTCTAAGCAGTGGTGACTTCTAGCACTGACATTAGTGGGGCATGAAACTGGTCCAGACATTAGACCAGATTTTAGACCAGTCTGAATGAGATATTGTAGTTATCCAACATGCTGAATATTGTTTCCTAAATAGGTTCAGCACCCTAGAAATCTCATTTAATATTTGGAATAAAAGCCAGAACAGATTCACCGTCCCACTGATATGGAAGCCAATAGTTGTTACTGCTTCCAAGTAATTAGGTATATAAATGAGTATGGTTTCTCACAAGACAGGTAGACAGAAAGGAGATAGGTAATTCTCTTTTATATACTTGCAGTAGCATTCAATATGTGATATGAAAATGGAGGAGTGAATTGGAAGTCCCATATGCAGAGAATGGAGGAGTGAATCGGAAGTTTGTACATCTTACCCAAGGTAACCCAAGATAGGTTCCTCTTCCAAATGGTATTGGAAAACATTTTTATGTATGTTTTATCAGTATAATTGTGTACTGTTTTGTCTTTCCAACCTAGAAAATAGTTTCTCTTGTGGCGTATTTTTCAGTCCTGACCTCATCTTTAGTAGTCGCTGAAGTGAAAATAGCTATCAGTGAGTGAGAAGTATGAGGTGGAGGAAAGAAAATTTAAATACTCGGTATCCTTCACAAGTGGCTGAAACATTATACCTTAAACAATTTCAAACAGTAATAGGAAATCTATCATATAAACCAAAGTTATCCAAATACTAAAACAGAATGTGACATATTTTCACAAAGGTGAAGTTTTCTATGTTGAATTCCATGACCCTTAATCTCAAAACACAGAGAAATGTCTTCAACTGTCAGATATGATTTGTAATTCATTACTTTTTTTCATGTTAGTTTTAAAAGCATTTTCATCTTACTGAAAGATAGTTTTATAGCTATGATATAGTGGATATCCCCAGCCTACACCCCATGTTACTGGCTCTTAGACAAAGGTGGACAAACTCTGGGGAACTGAGGGCCATTTTTTTCAGCTGTCTTCCATAGTAGGAGATATTTCAGTCCCTATTTGAAATGCCCCTCAAACTAATCTTAAGAATGGAACAAAATAATATTTCTGCTAGAAAAAGATGTGAAGCAGCCCCTATTCCTTTCTCTACAGGTGAATTATTGTCCTGGAATGTTCCAGGAATAGCAATTCTTCTTTTGGATTAAAAAAAATATGAGAGAGCTGCAAGTGACTCACATAATCCCCTTCCAGAGCACATTATTTTTTTTTTCTGATTTTTGTCTGGTATCCTTTGAGGTCCCTCCCTAAACTGCAAACCCCAGGATTCCATAGGATGTTGAAAGTAGAATAATAGCACTATAACAGTCTAGTGTGGAAATGGCCATAATGTCCTTTTTACAGCAGTCCATGTGGTGAGGGTGGACATTGGCATTATCAATGCTCTTTCCCACATGCAGATGAAGCACTTCAGACAGCTAGCACCAGATGCTGGCACCATGCCAAATCTGGTGTCGGACTCTATGACAGCTAACCTATGGATGCTTGGAAGGGTGAAGTAGTGAGTGCCGTTAGCTCATTATTAGCTCCTAGCACTCAATTATATTAATGTGGTAAAGGAATTATTTGCATTTACAATGTGGGAGGGCTTGGCTGGTGCCTGTTTCTCACCTTCTGCAATATTCTCTCTCTCTTAGTACTAGGGGGCTATCTCCCCAGTCTGTTATGGTCCAATTGTCAGCTCTGGCTTTTTGGCTAAAAGTGTAGAGTTTCCAGGACACTACAGGTGATTTTCACAATCGTAATGTTCTGAAAGGGTGGTCTCAAGAGAGAGGTAGAGTGGCAGATGGCAGGAGATGCTTATCCCCAGGTATTCTAAAGGGTTTGGAGGCGGGGGTTGAATTACTATTTGCACCTCCCAAAATGAAACCTTCTTATTCCATGCAGCTTTGTTGGCGGCTTTCTTTGATGATTGGAGAATAAGTGAGCTGGTGGTTCAATGAAGAGGTGACAAGTCAGGAAAGACGTAGGGAGTCAGAGATCATAACACAGGAACTTAATACGTAGTGCTCACTACACATTCGTCCAATAGAGAGCAAAATAAGATGGAATCCAAAGTACAGCTGCAGACTTGTGTTGATTGGTCTTTATATCCAGTCTGGGTTTTACAGGACTATGTCCACCTTAGGGGGTCCCAACATGGCTGATTTGTCACCTTTGACTAAATATAACTTCTGGTCTGTTACCTCGAGGGCCTTGTCACTGTTAAGCTTGAAGAGAGTTAAATTTGTTACCCACTCATTCTAGATTAGGGCGTTTTCAAGTGTGTCAGTGATGGGCATGTCTCCCAAACTTATTCAGGAGATTGGGCATTGGAGGTCTCTGGTTTATCAGAGAGATTTTTTTCAATATTACTATATTATGTTGTTGCTTTGTATTTCTTTCATATCTTAGATTATGGCCAGTGAGACAGTGAGTTTTCATTTGTGGGCATAACACAAATCTATTGATCTATTGGGTGGTATGTCAAGCCTTTAATGGTCATTTTCGATCCCACCTAGGATTGAGTGAATTAGCTACGGATGAGTAGGAGATCTCTGGAGGAAAGGGGTGGTAATGTCAGTCTTTCATGTCCTGCTCAACGGGAAAACAGGATTGGCCTGCTGCCAGTGGTGTTTGGGGAGCACAATATGTGTGAAGCAGCACATATACTGATCTGAGAGGGGGTAATGTCAGAGACATGTAATTTGTTATACCAGTGGGTCTGCAACAGTGACTGAGTGCCTTTTTGGATGACCTGGTCACTGATAGGGACTAAATAGATGCTTGCATGGCAAGATATCATGACAGGTAATGAGGTGGGGAGAAGTAGATTTTTGGTGAATGTCTATGGCCCTCTTTTGATGAAGGGGAAGGCTCTGGATCTGTCTCTTTAGGTCATGGGACTGGGGAAGGGGTAGGGAAGGCAACCTGGGGCTGGCCTGGGAACTGAGCCCTAACTATAAGTCATGAGATGGGGGTGTGGTTCTTGGGTTACCCTTCCAATAATAGACCAGCCCCCCTTTTGCATCTCCCGGGCTTAAAGGTTAAATAGCTTAAATAAAAGTTTAAATAAAGTCGTCCTTATTAAATTAAGCTTCTTTTGTCTGGTCTCTTTATTTTCATGGATGGTCAGCAAAATCCTGTGACAGCTTTGTGTTGAAGCCACCATAAGTCAGAAATGACTTGAAGACAAACAACAACAACGTTCTCCTAGTTGTTACTGATATGACCTGAACTCACAATTCCAGTTACAAATGCTTAATCCAGAATTCCACATTCGTAACTGATTCATATTCACGATCCCTACCTATTCAATAATGTAGCGAATACATAGAGATTGTAAAAGTTCCACACTCCTGGCACACTGGGTAGCAGCCACAACAAGTGAGGGGGGCTTTTTTCCTGTTGATCAGGACACAAAAGACTGACATTACCACCCCTTTCCTCCAGAGATCTCCAATGTGAGGAGAAATTGCAACAAGTATCCTACTTCTGGCTGTTGCACTGGAGAAGTGATGTGGGAATGTCAGTCTGACGTGTTCCAATCAACAAGAGAGCAGACTCAGTCATGGGGAGCAGTTTCCTCCTGGAGACCCTGCCTGTACTTTGATGGCTGAGGGCTTCCTTCCAATCTTGCCTGCTTGCAACTTAACACTCTCCTATAACACAAATATCACCACCACCTGATTTTTTTCAGTTAAAGTTGGCTCCCAGACTCAAGATTTGACTTGTATTATCTTGCAAGGACTTGAGACCCAACTTGAGACTTAGGCCCTTTCTGCATCTTACCATATGTCAATTACCATCATGTGGAGATCTAGGGAAAGCTTCTCCCAGGAGGAGAGCACGACAGAAGCTCTCTCCTCCACACAGGCTGCCTGCTGGATGAGAAGAAGTGCAATGTCTCTGCCCCTCCTTGGCAGTTTCCCAGGGTGCACTGGGAGAGGAAGCACAGCCATTGTGCTTCCCAATGTTCTGTACAACAAGTAAAGTGTGAGAAGGAGGTAGGAGGACTGTAATTGCAGTTCATTGATGGGTTTCCGATTTATTCTGCGATTGTAACAGATGGCCATGGGATAGCAATGGGATTGTGAAAATATCATGCAGAACCGTTGTCATGATTCCATGGTCATTGTGGGTTGGCAGTGGGGTGCAGAAAGGGCCTTAAAAGCAGGGACTTGAGACTTGACTTGAGACTTGGAGTAAAAGACTTAAAATACATAACTGGGTAGTACTACCCTTGCTGGGAAAAAAATTAGCTCAACATGCATACTCTGAACAACTGGGAACAGGGAAAAGTAATGTAGCACCATTTCCCCTAACTATACCACAGAAGGAGTATGAAACATAAACATAAATATTTTTTCTCCAGCTAGATAAGTGTAGTTAGTTATCTGTAGATAACTGTGGATATGTAGATCTCAACATATTTTTTTTAAGAAAAACAGTTACATACCATCCTACTAAAATTAAAACTAAGTTTGATTACGTAACCCACCAGGTTAAATTTTCAATCTAAAAAAGTATTGCAGTGGTGCAGAGAACTGACCTGTACCTTATGTTTATGTGATACCATAAAGGAAGAGAAGTTATGCCTGTTTCACCCGGATTTGTCAGGTCATAGACAATTTTACAGAATCAGACTGTAATCTAATAAAAACTGTTTTCATGCATATTGTGCTCCCAAATGTCTATGGTGAATTAAAAATGAGTTGTTACCTTTACGAGTGGCAGGGATGGCTAGTTTTAATTCTGCCTTGTATTGGATATTTGTCATGACAATATTTGTCCCATGAAAATCCCAGAAAAGTATTTTATTATCATTGTTTTCATGCATTATATCCTTTCCATGAGGAACATTAAAAACAACACATCGATATCTCCTTATTTTATTTTGTTTAATTTAATTTAATTTTACTTTTTTTAGAAAAAAATCCAATAGCACATTTGAAAACTACGTATATATATCCTTTTCAAGAGGACTCACAATCTTTGAAGGGGAAAAAAAATAGAATGATGTATTATTACTATTCCTTTAAGTTTTGTTGAGAAGATAGCTTTTGATTTGCTCGGTACTTTATATTTCCAGTAAGATGAACTGAATATATCATAGTTCTGAAGACTCCATGATCAGAAAAAGTAGGTTACTTATACTGAGGATATGCTCAAAATGATGTAAAGCCTCAGTTATGTGTCACCAGTGATAGCCAAGTACCACAAATCATAATTTACCACAGCACAGCTTTCCAATAAAATTCTGAGCTCAGACAAGATTTGTCAATGAGAATTAAGTCTACTTTTATTAATGATATAAATAAATTGTAGACCTTATGGCTGGCTTCTTCCTGCCCCCACCACTGCCAAAGAGCTCAGAGTCTGTAAATGACTATCCTTTTGAATACTTTTGACAGAAAGATTTGAAAAACTAATTCCTGATGTCACGTACACAAAAGATTATGCACCCACATACATACTGTGAGGTCCCACCTGCGAGGGCACAGAAGGACTATCGTGTTGTACTCTTCACACATGATGAAGAGTACGTATGTGCTGTACTGTAAAACTCAAGCTTATGGAAAGTTTTCCACTTTCCACCCTGAAGCACATTCTTTTCCCTTATACTCCTCACAGAGAAATTTGTGGATTTTTTTGTCAATATATGTATATATATATATTTCAATTGTAATCATTTTATGTACATTCTTCACATGCACACATTTTTGTATGCATAGATTCATTTATTAATATTTTTGTTCTACATTTTACAATGGTACACAATATTCTTTGCACAGTTTTCAAAAATATGCATGTTATCAAATAATCTTTACTTCCTTATTTGTGGCATGCCTTTCAAGCTCAGGAATGCATAGATTACTGGGTTAATTCATCTGCAGAAGATATGAGCTGGGTAAATCTATTTTAAAATGCATCTATTTAAACACACACACACGACCTTGAAAAACCAAATTTCTTGCTCATCCCTAAGCACCAGGCCTCAGTGAGTCTCCCATAGTATCCAAACATAACCTCATCCACTCCTGCATGTTCTAGCAAACTGATGTTCTTCCAGACCTTTTATCCTTCAAGAAGCCTATTCTGGGCCAACTAAGATGTCCTCTGCTATGTTGTCAGGTTCAGGCTAAGTGGTGCCACTGTTAAGTTACATCCCTGCTTCTGCTGGGAGAAGCCTCAACAGTAGAGTCTTGTTTTGAGTTTTCAGTACAACCTTCCATAACGTAATTACAAGAAGATGTTTTATGTTGGATACAAAAACCACTGTTTTTATACAATTTATGAAGAAGACTAAGCTTATTTATTCTCTGTACTAGACTTTGTGCAGGTGGACATGAGACTGGTTGCTGTTCAGCATCACTTCCTTGTCAATTTATTTTTCTGCTTGAGTAATTCTGAGAATTTGTATGGAAAATGAAATATATACATGTCTGTGTGTGTAATCATACATCTGTGTGAGAAGCCATGTTTTTTGGGGCAGCAAAGCATTTGTTCCTATCCCTTTCAAGGAAGAAAACCATATTTTCCTCCTGACAACACACTGTCAGTAACAGGGTCTGGTGCACTAGTCATTCCATATGGATAGTATTGCTTCTTCTAAAGGAGGAGAGAGAAAAGATACAATTTTTGCAACATCCCATAAATACCTACATAGCATTTTTAAATAATACAACTTTTCTACCACTTTCAAAGATTTTGAATCCAAAAATATGAACAGAATTTGAACAAACTTGGTTTGTGGCACATGCAGAATCAGGATAGAAGAGATGTAGTCTTTCTAGAGATAAGTTTTGCTTGCTCTAAAAATTGAGCTTTGCCTCTCTAGGCATTTGAAAACGGATGCACTTTTCCATGACATCCTTCCATGTATGTGGCACATCACTCATTTCAATTACATCCATAACCTATTTTTATCACTTCTGGATAGGATGACTATTATTGAGATTTAGAAGGACAATGGAGAATTTTATTTTAGGAAACTGACTGATCACTGTGAAGTACTACCTGTACCTCTTAGAAAACCACACGAATGAAGATTTAACTGATCATTAACCTCTAGGATGTGTGTGAGAATGTCTGCATGTGTTCTTAATGCAGGCACTACAGTAAGGTATTTCATATCACCATAGGAAGTATGTTATATATTTATATTACAGAATAGCATACAAATACCTACAACATTAATTTTCTTTTTCAGTTTGCAGCCCAAAGATAGAATTTGGTCTTAATTATCTCACTTAAGTACAAAAATATAAAACATTTGCTGAAACCCAGAAGGTGTTGTAAAACATTTCAAACACATGGCCTAGCTCAAGACCTATAACAACATGATATGTGGTGATCTTCTCATCACACAACATTCCATACTTATTCATGATAATTTAAGTAGTTAATTACACATTAAAACCATTTCAGTGGTATTCTATTCTTTACAATTGACACATTTACTAGTGCAAAATGTTTCTAAAGAGTCCCATTCAATAAGTATTTTGACAACTTTATATATTTGAATAATTGTATTTTAGTTCATGATATAATACTGATAGAACTACATGCTGTAAGGAATCATTTATTTATTGTATTCCTTATGAGCTTTAACATAATCCACAGCAGTGTATTGTATTAAATATAGTGATTGTATTAAAGCTCATTCCTGTAAGAATTAATACAGTCTATACCTATGGCTCTTGATTTGTGGTCTGTGGACCCACAGGAGTCTGCAATAACCTCACAGGGGTTCTGTGAAGGATTGAAGAATTGTTATGAGGCTTTACAGTTAAGAAAGAAGGAAGGAAAGAAAGAAAGCAATTATATGGCATCATCTCAATAAACATATCATAGCAGGAGTGTGTGCGTTTACTTCTTTATCCTTTCTCTCTAAATTTGAAGACCCTTGATGAGCAACCTTAAATAAATGTTTGATGCACTTTAGGGTTTTTAATTTTGAGTTAGTTTTGGTGGTCTGTGGCATCCGAAGATTAAGGATGATTGATATACCATATAAAGTGTTGTACCTTAATTGTCCTATATTTCTTTGACTTATTTCATTCTTCAGCTTTGAGGTATCTACAACAGACTTCAGCTAAGATCAGGTCATATTCCTGACATTCCCCATTGATGAAAATCAGCTAAACTTCAGTTCATTTCACAGAGAAAACTGTGCTCATCCAGAAGTCATAAGCCAAGAGTTACAACCACTTGTGGAAAGAGCTCCTTCCAGCACTCTCACATCCATTATCTGACATTTTTTTTTGTACAATGACCCCATGTTGATTTTCTTCACCAAGAGCAAAGAAGAAGTAATATGTATGATTGCCTTTTCCTCTGGTTTCTTTACTCTGTGTTAGAAGAACCAATATACTGCTGAAGGGTGAGTGAGCAAAATATAGAGAAATTATTCTGAAAACAGGAAGTGGACTCTCTGCAGCTCTCTCTCTCTCTCTCTCTCTCTGTGTGTGTGTGTACATGGATTACACTTTAAAGTTGCCCGTCCAGTTATGGCAACCCCATGTATTTCATAAGGTTTTCTCAGCTGACAGATACTCAGAGGTGATTTATCAGCACCTGGTATTCATTGGCAGTTTCCCATTCTAGTACTAACCATGACTGACCTCCCTTTAGCCTCCATAATTAGATAAGATCTGATGTGTTTAAGGTATATTGACAGCTCTCTCTGGAGGTACCTGTGTGATAGATAATGCTATAGTTATCCAGAAGCTTCAGTGGTGGCTGATTCAGTAACCACTTAGACAAATAAGATGTATAAGATGTGAATGTGGAAAATCACTGAAGGCAGGCAGCTGCCCACAGTAAGCCTACAATACAGTTTCAGAATATGTACTGACTATGAGAAAGGACGGGGAGGCACATCTATGTGAGCAGATGAAAAATCAAATTGAGAGTGTGGCCCATCAGATAGCTGACCTAATGATATATTGGAATAGTCATGATGTCTATTGAGACAGCCTCAGCAAGCTTTAGGGGAGAAAGTACACAACAGTTCAAGCATTGTTTTGTTTGTTCTGGTTTTGATTAGGTTTGATTTGCCATACCAATGGTAAAATTATTGCACTGATTTCTTGTAGGCAGCGATTTGGTTACTCTGAAACTAACTCCCTGTCATACTCCTTCTACTGGATTAGAAGAAACTATTGACTATTTCTCTTTAATATCATAAAAAAATTGTCTTCTGCAAAGTCATTTTTAGCTACATAATTAAAATAAGAATTGGGTTTTAGCTACTAATCAGTGCAGCAGCATACACCTAAGAAAATAACACCAGCAGCTATACTTCATTTCCAGAGCAGTTAAATTATCCACAGTTATAAGAAAAAAGTGTTAACATTGCCTAAAGCAAAGGAAACTGGTAGAAGGCTTGATGAAAACTTTTAGATTAAGTGCAATTCTCTCTCTCTCTCTTTCAATTGGCACATATAAAAATTCAAGGTCAGCTATTCATGTAAAGTAAAGGTCACTTGTTATTTTGATTGCTTAAAAATACACAGTTAATTGGTTTGGCAAAAAAATCTTGATAAATAAAATGCAATAAGATATTAATATTTTCTCATATATACAGAGAAAGAAGCATTTTGGGACTTGGGGTGGGACAGAGAACAAACTTTGAGGATTGACTTCAGGATTCTGGTTGAAGGGCATCTACAGACTTCCAGGAATTGTGTCAGCCAGTGCAAATTATGGGCCTTTCCTCAGGACACTGTTATAGTGCTATTATTCTGCTTTCAACATCCTGTGGAATCCTGGGGTTTGCAGTTGAGGGAGAGGCATGTAGAATTCTCAGCCAAAGAGCTCTGGGGCCTCAGTAAACTGCAAACCCCAGAATTCCACAGGATGTTGTAAGTGGAATAATAGCACTATAACAGTGTACTGGGGAAAGACCCTCTCTCTCTCTCTCTCTCTCTCTCTCTCTATATATATATATATATGGGCTTGTGTGCGGGCTTGGGGTTGCTTGCCCTTTACCTATTGTAGAAGAAGTTAATATCCATTTTTTTTCAGATCAGGTTTATATAGTTAATACAGTGTCCCTTAGTGAAACAATGAGAATGTGTTTTTAATTTTTTTTCAAACTTTCCATAGGATAGAATTTTAAACAAAACAGGAGAAGGGGAGAGAGGAAAATGCTGATTTGGTGTTCAATCCATAAAGTGATAACCACACACAATCTGAATCTGTAAAATACGAAGGAGGACACATCTTTGGTGTAAGTACTGGAAAAAGAGAGAGATTTGGTGGATCTCTCTACATAGCAGAGCAATTAGGAGGCAAACAGAAGTTTGAACAGTTTACCAGCCCATCTTATTGTCCCTCTCACACTTAACGCTAGCTGAGAAGTAAGCACAAACCCAGTTTTGTTTAAAAGTATATAAAAGTAGTTTGCTTACAGATACTTGTGTATAATCTACACAGGTTCAGGTTTTTGAAAAAACCATAAAAAAGTAAACAATTGTGTGGTTTCATTGGAGCTTCTTTCCTAGAGTACTGCTGGCCACATGCTTGAAGGAAAGAAGACAGACAAAAAGGAGAGAGACAGAAACAGAAACAGAGACACAAAGACCCCAAAAACAAAATATGGTTATGGGGCAGAGGAAAAGAGTGGGTGTGAACAAACAGGAAGTTATCTTTGAGTTTGTCCCCAAACTTACTCAGTGATCATCCAACCTAACTAGCAGTGAATTCAGAGCATGCAAAGGTTGCTATTCTCAACAGTAAGTTATGCTGTGAAGTTTCTTTGAATCAGGCTTTGCAGCCAAAGTATGTAGAAAATAGATTCAGGTGTATTGGTAGTTGTCTGAGTAATTTGTGGGAGATTCACAAAGATTTCTGGCTCCCTGGTCTCAGCCACTATTTTGCACTGTACTCTTTTTGATGAATCCACAGTGTTTGTTTGAAAACAAAACAAAGTAGATATATCAGATGTCTTGCTATGGATGTTTTAGGCTACATCTGACTAAGTTTGGGCTTTTTTGCACTATACTGTTATAGTGCTATTATTCCACTTTCAATATCCTATGGAATCCTGGGGTTCGCAGTTTAGGGAGGGGCATTTAGAATTCCCAGCCAGAGAACTTTTGGGCCTCAGTATACTACAAACCTCAGAATTCCACAGGATGTTGAAAGCGCAATAATAGCACTATAACAGGGTAGTGCGGAAAGGCCCTTCTCAAGTAACAGGATCAGAAGAGAGCCTATTGCCGAATCTCTGAAGAAACAGTTTTCAGTGCACAAGCATATGCGTATCATGCTAGATGGAGTACAGAATGAATGAATACATCAGTGCGATAGTGGCCCTTTCCACACCGGGGGGGTGGACACACAGGGAAACGGGGCGGCGCACACGGGGACGGAGCTTACCGTGAAGCGGGAGGCTCCGTCCCCACAGGGAGCAGCGCGAATTGGCCGCTCTGCACAGCAGCGGCGGCCGGTGGCTCCCGGCGGCATTCTGCCAATTGGGGCAGTGTGCCAGCCGGAAGCCCGCCCCCGGGCAGCTCTGCAGGGATGCACTACCGCTTCCCGACAGTTCTGCACATGGTGCTGTGACAGAGTAATGCGCGCAAGGTTTTATAAAAACCACTTGAAAGGTGGTTTTTATAAAACACAGAGCGCCACCCACGTGGCTGTGCAAGGGCAGTGTGAGGTTTAGAACCTCCCTTTTTTTGTCCGCCCTGGCGCACCCTGTGGTGAAGATGACCTCCGTGTCCGGTCATTGCACTGCGGGATTTTACCCCCGTGTGGAAATGGCCAGTATTTATGGATGCAGCCCAGAAACTGAAAAGTCAGTTTCAAAAAATAATTTGTTGTTGTTGAACATTAGTAAAAGGAATATCAAGCCCAAGCCATTGTCATTAACAATAATAATTTGAATGAGGTAATTCATTAAATTGAATCTATTTATTACCTAACTTTTTTTTAAAAAAAAAAAAAAAGACCATGGGATTCACAATGAAGACATAGAGGTTGTCACCATTGATACTGGGACTCATTTGATTATTGGCTCCTTCAAAAGTACACTTTTGTCCCTTTCCAACTTAGTGCCTTCTTTCCAAAAGACCAAAACAAAAACAAAAAAAAACCCAACGAAAAACAACAACAATAAAAACAGAACATAAAATCAATAAAAATTAAAGGAGGGAAATTGAAGGGAGTCAAAATGCTCTTCATCACCAAAAGGGGGACACTAGTCTTTAGTTCTAAAAAGTCTGACATTTTGAAAGGCTCCTGAGTGCTTAAGGGCCTCCCTGCCAAGCACAAAAATCAGCTTCCCATGCATATACCCTTTCTTTTCTCCATTCCAGGCAAGAGTGTTGTTCTGAATTTCCCTTCCACTGCTTTAAAGCTTTTCTTCATCTCCTTCTTCTCTTCCTGAGATTCAGTGGCAACTTCTCTGTTCTTCTTTCACATAAATGTGAAGTAGAAGGCGCAAACATCCAGCCAGCACAATCCCACATAATGTCCCTCTCCTTCTCCTGGTCTTATTCTATTTGATAGAGGGAGTGTTGTTACTGCAGTTTCTAGCCAGACTTGGGGGATACCAGATATCATTTTGATATCAATAATTTGGCCATTACCCATTCCTTCCCATGTGCTTGTGAGGCCCCTGGACAAGCATGCAAACAGGCTCGGTCGCTAATCACTGGAATATTCAAAACAAATACAGGCTGACCAGAAATAGCCATCCTGCCGCTTCAGGAGACCTCATGGCAAGTACCTTCATCAGGTATGCACGCTACTTAGAGGGAACTCCCTGCCCCCAGCAGGCAGCTTGATGAGCAGAATACTCAATCGTCAAGCACTCCGTGTTTGCATACTGGCTACCTTATTGACAATTTGGACTTAACTCAATCATGTTAAATTCTGACTTTTTGGAGGCTTTGTCTCCAGCCCCAAACTCATTGTTTTCCCCAAGTACGGACTAGCCTACGGCCACATTTTCCTCTATAAGAACCCCTGACTTTGAGAGCTTCTTCGGATCGCTCCCGACTTCCATCCCGCCTTGCTGCCGCTTTGCTTGGCGAGCCTTCCCCTCAGTCCCACGTACTGAGAACCTTC
Source organism: Iguana delicatissima (assembly GCA_948472985.1). Taxonomy (NCBI): domain Eukaryota; kingdom Metazoa; phylum Chordata; class Lepidosauria; order Squamata; family Iguanidae; genus Iguana; species Iguana delicatissima. Next base: position 17,165 of record CAOKZL010002522.1, read on the forward strand.
ATATCCACGAACTCTATCTTCAGACTACCCAGGCTTCAGGACAGGTGCAGTATTTCCCATACCAAAAACCTCCTCTAAAAATCCCTCTATCCCACTCCAACCTTTATTTCTATAGTTCTCTGTGTGAGTGTGTTGCATACACTTGTTTGATTGTATTTTAATAAAAACAACAATATTATTTCACTTCTGTTTGTCCTTGACTCGGCCTGACCCTGTAGACACTGAGTAAAAGATCTCGTTCCATTGCCCTGCCTCTTGCAGTGCTAACTTGTGCTCTTTGACTAATTTCCCCAACTTGTATAATTTGGAGAGCATTTAGGTGTCCCTCACGAGACCCCCAGAAATCAGGGTAACAATGTCACCATTCTTTAACAAACTGCAGTAATATAAAATAACCTTAACCGTAACATAGGAATAACTGCAGCATTAGAAAATTGTTTTGACTACACTGGGAGATATCTAAAGAATTAATTGTTCAGCAAATTAATAGAATGATCCCCTGATTCCAAGCTCTCTAGCATAAAATTTGGTTTACAAAATTTTACATTTTAACGTTATTGTTTTGAAAGGAAATATGATAAAATAACAATACCATTTATATTCAGAATTAATTCTTATCAATGAACTAAAATTTCCAAATAAAGTAAAGCAACATGTGAAGCTTTAAACATAGGTTTCAACTTGGATAGTAGATTTCTGAACAACTTATTTTTTGTACTGCATATTTGAAGACACCATTGTAATATAAAAAAACAATTAAGAAGTGTTGCCTGAAGAAAAGAAGAATATTTACCAAGCAAGACAAGAATTTTCACTCAGTGAATCTAGTACTTAACTGTTTTAAAGTGTTTTTAACCTTAAGCAAAACACTAGTAAAAATCAGAAGTCAGCTCACTTCTACAGAGCTTCATATCTGAAATTAAGAGGGAAAATGATGAAGTGGAGCTAGATTATAGACTGACGAGTTATACTTCACTTATAACACAGCAATATTTGGCACATCTTTTATGAGCTACTTCAGAGCACATTTGAATAGTATAAAATTATATTGAATACTAAAACAAATGACACAGCATAATGTCATTTAAGACGCATTTCTAAAATCTGATTATCAATAACTACAAAACATTATGCTCTTTGCATAAGCAAGACATATATAAAAAAATCTACTACTTTATACAGGCATAAACTGGGACTATCAGAGAATTTCTGAGGAAAACCTGCCTTGCTGAAACTGCCACTTCTTTAATCACTTTAGTGCACTAGGCCTTACCCTACACTTAAAAATCTGGTCATCATTACTTCCAACGAAAAGGCAGGAGAGAGACCACTTGTTTCCTCTGTTCCACTGAGCCTCTCTAGGAAGGACATTCCAGAGATGTAAGCCCAAAACAGAAAGGGGGGGGAGCTTTCTAAAGTTCTATGCACCTTGTCCTCAAAGTAAGTCTCTTCTAAACACATTGAGATTCACTAAGATGTAATGCATTGAAGGAAGGAAAAAGAACTGTGTTCTCTTTATTTCTTTCCCTTATCACTTGGGAAATTAGCTAATCAGGGATGATAGAAACAGTTTTAAGTTTAAAGTTGCAGTCCTATAATACAATGGTTCTCAACCTGTGGGTCCCCAGATGTCCATAGACTTCAGCTCCCAGAAGCCCCAGCCACTATGGTCAATGCTCAGGGCTTCTGGGAGCTGAAGTCCACAAACATCTGGGGACCCACAAGTTGAGAACCACTGCTATAATACAAATATGCAGTAGTGGCTACCATGCAAGTGGGGAACTGTGAATTTACTTTGAAGCTTAAAAGAGCTCTCCAAGGTGCTTATCCCTATCCCAAAATAGGTTCAGGACCTTATACAGTTCCTTAGACAGCCTCAGAGCTGATTCACTACCCACAGACATGAGAGCAACAAACTTTACCTGCTTGAAGCAACTCCCATTTAACTCAGTGGGTCTTACTTTTAAGTAGTTACATAAATTTCATTCTACATCTTACAAAATTCTAAGGTTAAAACAATTGGCTTAAAAACTAAACACTGAAATGGAAAATAATTGCAGGATGCCAGAGGGTGGAATGAGACCTTTCTGTGTATGTATTTACGTGGTTGTTAAACACTTCTTCAAAGGGATATTGCTTAAACAGTTTTCAGTGGAAGGACATAATCTCCATATACAGTGGGGAAAAAAGCAAACAACTATTTCCCTCCTTCCATTTTCTGTTACAAATTATTTCAAGCACCATCATCAGATCTGCTGTAGTTGCTTTCATTTGATAGAGTATGTTCTAATCACCTCAAAATGATTTTAAAATTCTTTTTTTTTTTGCTTTAAAAGTATCAGCTAATTCCAGAGTTTGACATTTCACAGCCAATGTTCCCATATACTGAAATAGTTAAAAACCATTAAACATGCAAATGAAAAGATAAAAGGAAGCCTATAGCAATTAGCCTCACTTACAGATTGAGAAAGTATACAAAAATATTGGGAAAAATATCATTTTAAAAAAGCATGTTTCTCAAGAGTTGGGAAACTGACGAGAAGAATCCTGGACTGGCAAGAATCTTTGCAATTTTCGGTGTATTCTCCAGAAAAAAAAAAAATGTAGGTGGTAATTTTGCAGAGAAAATAGGACCTTTTTGTGCAGAAACCAGAACAAGCTGTTTTCAGTGCAAATATACCATCTGCAAATTTTACACACATAAGTTCTGAACTTCATATAGTCTTTAAAAGTAACAAAGAATTGCATCCCTGTTTTCATCCTGCTTTCTTATCTACCCAGCATAATGGAGCGGGAAGGGCACATTTCCTCAGGATAGGATAGTTTCACTTTCTCTTTTCTCTGAACTTGCTGATACTTACAAGGAAATGTTGCTAATGTTGGCAGACAGTAATGGTTGAGAAAGAGAAGGCAATGGAATTTCCACAGGACAATTAACACACTTCAGAATGTAGGTCGATACCTAGGAGAATCCTAGGTGGCCAGTCTTTCTACTCTTTATTTAGCAACCCTATTGAATCATAGTAGCATTTCACCTTCTCCAAAATGTACCATAGGCTTGTTTAGGTCATCTTTATCCAAAATTGTATTCATAACAATACCTTAATATTATGTTCTTACCTAGACAATTTTTGGGGGAGTAAAAAGAGGCATTTTTAAATAGTTTCAATACTTACCTGGGCATGCATGGTGGACCACTGGAGGGGAGGGTAAGATTTTGAGAGTCTTCATGGGAGAAATCAGAGTGTAATTTGTGACTGGCACTTGGCACCATATCACAACACATGCTGAGGGAGGAATAAGGGCTATATAAGCCAAGTCATCCCTGTCACATGTTCTTCTTCAATCATCTTCTCAAGTGAATGATTTTCATCTTGTGCTGGGATTGTGTGCCTTCACAAGTCTGGATGCATTTGATAATGCCAGCCCACCACATCCAAGGTGAGTGCTCCCACAGTGGCCATTTGGTTCAGAAGACCCAGGTTTACGTACCTCCTAAAATTGAGGATGTTTCTTTTGCACAGAGCAAGTTATTTAGGGAGTTTGGAGTGCATGGTTTCTGTTACAAACATCCTTGTGAATTTAAAAACATGTAAATTAAACACCTCTCTTACATCTGTTCAAACTTCATCCTTCTGGAATTGTCTAAGGGTTAAGAGTGCAGGAGAACTCAAAGAGCACCAAGGTGGCAAGTAGGGGACAGGGGGTTCCTGGATTCCTTTGAAAGGAACCAGTCACCCATTCCCCCACAACTCTTATTTCCTATTTTTCAGTTAGCTGTGAGGTTGTGTTTTCTTAATAATTGCTATCTGTTTAATAAATATTATTGTTGCTATTTCAACTGACCCGACGCTGTATACATAGGGTAAAAGATTCCCGCTAAGTTACCCTGCCTCTCGCTAGCTAAGAGAGTGCTCCAGCTAATTTCCCCATCTTGGTTGTGTTTGTTTGGTTGTTTGGGTGTCCCTCCCGGGACCCCCAAGTAACAGGGTAACATGTCCTCTTCGGTGATAGTTGCTAAGCCTGACTCACCTCTCTTTCTGTTTTCTCCCCCCTAGATTCTAAGTCCAGTGTGGCATGATGTGGGGTACTGAACTGAGGCCAAGGTATAGTGTTCTGGGCAGCACAACAGGCCAGAAGTTGACATTTTGTGGCTCAGCTAGGTTTGAGCAAGACAACCATTGTGGAATGCCTGGGAAAGCTGGGTCTGTAGTGCAGTGTCCTTTGCCCTTGTTGTTTGAGGAACACATGAGCTTCTGCCTGATGTGCTGGTCATTCACCTGGGAGGAGAGGGAATGACCTGATGTGACAAACCTGATGGGAGGGGGTCTTGGCAACTAAGAGTGTTTAAACTGATTGGCTGGTGAAATGGAAACTTGGAAAGACCAGGGGAGGGGCTGGTGGAAAGAGGAAAATAACAGTTTTTTAACTGCCTGGGGAGTGATGGAACAGAGGGAGTGTGATTTGTGGTGTGTTTAGGGGAAGGTTGGAGATTTGAAGAGTTCTGTGGGAGACAGAACTGAGAAATTGGGTGTACGAGAGAGAGTGAATGAATTGAAAGAGAGAGAGAGAGAGAGAAAAGGAGAGAAGAATGATGTACTGTTTATAAACATTTAGATACAAAACACATTTAAAGCAACAGTGTTACAATAAATGTTTGAAGTTCTGTGTTCCTTAAAACAGTGTCACAGAGCCTTATTTTGAATCCTGGCATATACATGCTACCAATAATATCATCTTGACCTTAGTGCCAACAGTACGACAGCCTTGGAAAATATAAATCACTGCTGAACCTTACATCTGGGAGAAGGGTAGATTTAGGGAAGGCAGTAAAAGGAGGAGAGTCCTGAAAGGATAAAGCTAAGGGGGGACAAGAGTGAGGAAGGGACTGTGTTCTCAGAAAGGGGGGGTCAAGAGTGAGGAAGGGACTGCGTTCTCAGAACGGAGGCAGACCCATTTGTTCTGGCCCTGGCTTGATTCAGAGATCTCCCTGGCTGTTCAGACCTGAACACAAAGAGGTGTCAGGCTAGGCAGGCCTTGAGTGCGAGGACTAGGTTTGCCTTTCACACTTGGCACTGATGGCTGATTCCCCCACCCCAGTGTTTCACACCTGGACTTCCTGAAAGGTAAGGCCTTGATGTTGCAGGGATTGGAAGACTTTGGCCCTTTCCGCATGGTGTCTTCAATGCACAACAGCCACACTTTGCTCCCCTTTGGGAGCTGCCTTACTGCTGTCATGGCTTCAAGCAGGGGAAATCCTGGTGTTTTTCATTGTCAGGAAAAATCGAGCAATAACAGGCCTTTCTTGCAGCAATTGCGACAGGTGGGCCCATGTGGATCCTTCACCTGGTGTCTTTCTGTGAATGAGCCAGGAGTGGGCAGGGTGTGGCAGTACCTGCCTGTCCTGCCCTCAACAACTCCCAGGGGAAGTGTCATGGACCAAGATTGTTGGTACGTTTGACCCAGAGAGAAATTCAGCCACCTTGGACTATAGGATCCCAACAGAAGACACATAGGAAACCAGATCTGGGTTTAACCACTATTCATGTAACACAGTGGTTCTCAACCTGTGGGTCCCCAGATGTTTGTGGACTTCAGCTCCCAGAAGCCCTGAGCATTGACCATAGTGCCTGGGGCTTCTGGGAGCTGAAGTCCACAAACATCTGGGGACCCACAGGTTGAGAACCACTGATGTAACATTTATTAAGACATGAAATACAAAAATCACATTTCCGTATCAAGAGCTCTTTTACCCACACATTCACATTTCACATTCATACTACATACTCACAAGACGGTCCTTCGCCAAACATTGGCCAGATGTCCTCGAAGATATGGATGCCCTCTGCTGCAGCCAAGGGTCATGAAAGTGAGTTGAAAATCTTCCCCTCTTTATAGTCATGTCTCTCACTTCTTGAGAAAAGGACATGTTTTGCCGGTTGCCAGGGCTCCAGGACTTTCATTGTGTAAAGGCAATCAAGCAATTAAAAGAATAGTTCATATCATTTTGTGCCTTACTAATAAAAGGTTGCTTGCAGAAGAATTGATCATATATCATATTGTCAGGAAATGTACTATACATCAGATCCAGATATCAAACACCTCAGTAGTCTTCAACCAGGCAGGGTAGAGTCAGAAAAACATCAACGCTTACCCATCTGAGGGTATGCCAGGCTTTCACGGCTCCTCGTTTCTTCTGCCTTTACACATAAGAACTTAACTGTTTTCTTAATAAAGGTATTGATCACCATTGGATATTGTGAATTCGTGAAGGTGGATAAAACATAAAGGCAGTCAAAGAGGGTATGCATTGTAGGCAACATCAAATATCAATAAATCAAGCCACACTTCTGGGTTGGTGCAGCTCAGGAGTACGCCCTGTTTGTGCCAAGTCCTTCTTCTCAAGCCAAATCGGCATTCTGTGCGTTCTCAATTTCACAGTTCAAGGGATCCTCACCTCACAATCCAAATCCCTCCTTACCACAATGCACTGCGCGCGGCCATTTCAGTTTGGTTCAGGACCGTACTTTTCCATCTGGAACCCATTCGTTCATCACAGAAGCTCTGCCCAGTAGTGGGATGGCTGCTTTCCTTGTTGCACCAGCAAACATATGAGAAGTGGGCCAGGAGAGCCAACCAGAGAGTGATGTTTGCACCAACCACTGTGGCAACATCAGACCCCATATCCAACCCAAATTTCATTTTTTTCTTTAAAGCTGGCATCACCATTAGCATGATAGCACGATAGCACAATAGCACCTGCCAGTGGGGAATGGGGAATGGGTGGAAACTGATGTGTGCATCTGTGGGCATCATCTAGCATGCTAACTTTAGCATGTGTGCCAGAAAAAATAAAATAATAAAAAACCAATCAGAAGCAGTGGAGTGGGGAGAGGTGGGACCGGGTTGTGGCCGGAGACACTGAGCTGCGGAATGTGCACCAGGTGCAATGCCAGTGCTGGCCCGTGAATGCCTGTGGAAAATGGAGGCTTCAGTCTGGACCCAATCTGCAAATGTCAATCCCAGAATGACACCCATTTCTTACTGCACCCCAATATTGTCTTCTGATGGCTTGAGCTCTCTAGGGCTGGTGACATATGTTGTTCCCTGAAGATCTGCAACAGGGGGTGAGGACCAGTTTGGAGGGCCTGGTGAAGGGAAAGGAATAAGCTGACACTTATCCTTATCTGTGGCAAGTAGTGGGAAGAGAATAATAATTTGGTGATCACCACCTGACACTGCCTTTTGGAGAAGGGTAGGACTCAGCAATTCCCTCTTTAGGGCCCTGCATCCCAAGGAGTAGAGAAGGAGACTACCCTTGAGGCTAACCTAGGATTTGGGCTCTCACTGTGACTTGAGTGGAGTTCCCTCGACTACCTTCCAGTAAGCCAGTCTTTGGAGCAAAGGAATTTGGATTGCCCATGCGTCTAAGTAAAGACTGAGGAAGTAGTCAGGGGTTGACATCTAGCTTCAGCTGGGCAGACATCAGGTTACTCCCACTTCCTGTTCCATTTCCAGGCCAACACATTTTCTAAATAGGTCAGGTAAAATAAAATGACCCTTATTTACCCCATTTTATTGTCTGGTCTTGTTATTTCATGGTTGAATAGTAAATATCTTACATAGGCTGCATTCTCAGACTCATTGGATGACCTGTTGTTCTCGTAGCCTGACTTACCTTAGCCTGGCATGCCTCATAAGGTAGAGTAGTGACATTTTACCCACTAGAAGAAAAGCAGGATATGAATGCAACTAATAAATATTTGCTCTTTTATGAAATGACAAAGAGGATTTGGAATATTTCTCTTTTGAACTACAGCCTTCCATGTTATACATTTATTCCATGTTACACATTTATTTTCAAACTCTTCTCAGATTCTAAGAGTTAACCATAAGGGATCACAATATGCCCTTTGAGGAACATGTCCAAAACTCCGTCATGTTCAGGTTGCTGATTAAAGCCAGGAAAAACATTCTGAGGATTTTTTTTTCTATTGAACCTTGTTATGTAATGCTGTATACCCATTCATAACATCTTGAAATAAACTGATGAAGCTGTAAATGGCTGCAGTTAATTTAACAAGCATATTTTATCTATTTTAAACTGAGAGGTAAAACCAGAAAACAATTGTTACAAGGATGTGTTTATGAACTAAAGCAGTATCCTTGAAATGTAGTATCACTATTCTCTAGTGTTGAGAGTTCTCATAAATGGAAGTTGTAATTAAAGTTATATTCACAATTATTGTATGCTCTCACAAATGACTTCCAGTGGTTTCTAGCTAACATAATCGACTTAAAAACAAAATAAATAAAACACAGATTTACAAACACATAAATCAAAGTACTTTTATCAATTTTGATTAACAACATCATGTTAAATAAATGAAAATTAATTGTTCTGTTCACCTGCTAGGGCAGAATGCTAGTGTTTACTGCAACAAGTGAGTGAGTATCCTCAATTATTTAATAAGTGAGTGAGTATCCTCAATTTAATAATTATTTATTAAGCATTTTTAAGTTACATTTTTTCCCTTCTGTATTTCTGGATTCTTTGCATGTTTCTGGCTTCAGACCATTTATGTGGCATGTTGCAGGGCTAGAACAATACCATCAGTGCCGTCCTGATTCCATGATCTTCTACATTTCCTAGGGCTCCAGTCAGACCTGTGTTCTGCTTCATGTTGCCGCCTGAAACACACCACTTTAGTCTTCTTCAGCCCTGGATTTCCTTGTCTGATATGGAAAATGAGAGAATAGGTTAATATACTTTATATTATTTCTCTTCACTTTTTGAATGTTTCTAGCGCTCATAAAAATAATGAAATTCAACCTTACAATATTTCAGGATTCTTGTTGGGGAATGAGAGAGTTAACAGTGTATCTCACAAGCAGAGCGACTGGCATTTGAAAGCAAAAGGTGAGCAACAATCAGTTCCATCCTGCCAACTTCAAAATATACAGCAGAAGAAAAAGACAGGCTTAGTTTCCTTTGGTTAAAAAAAAATAAAGTTATTTTAATTAAAAAAACTAAAAGTTATACAGTCTCTCACATGCTTTTTAATTATGTAGAAGAGAAAGAATCACAGACTACAAAATGCATGATGAATAAACCCAGACTAACTGTAGCCTAATTGATAGAAGAAAAGAGAGAGTATGGTTAAGACCAACAACCAGAAAATAATACAAATACATGCTACTGCTAAACTCTGTGAGAGAAATGCCAAATAGCAACTGCTGAATACAGACATGCTAAAGTTGCTGTTACAAACAATTGTCAGAGTTTTAATTTTCTTCCTTTATCTTTCTTCCTTTTCAGTATAGCTTTTTTTTTTTAAAAAAAAAAGTAATCATCACACTATTTAAAAAGTTTCAAGCTGATTTGATGGCTGTGCCACTGTGGGGCCAGGATGGCAGCAGATGGCTGATCACACTTCTGCATGGTCTTGTTACTGGCCCACCACCATCTTGTCCCCAAGCAATGCTTGCACTCAGTATTCACAAAATGGAAAAAAAATAAATAGTAATTTTGTGCCTATCATCGCATGGCACTCTCACCTTTCTGGCCATGTGGAAAGGCTAGAAGCATGCTGGTGGCACTTTCTTCCCCAGCACAGCAATGGAAACCGCCTGGCGGCTCTGCAGAAGGAAGAGTCAGGGCCACCACACTCCGTTCCACAGGGAGCAGGTGAGGTGCAAAGGGGAGCCTTCCTGACATGCTCCCTTCCTGGCAAAGGCACCGCCGGGACTGTGGCCCTTTCCGCAGCTTACCTGCATCCAGTGTGGTCACGCGGGGATCATGCGAGCAGCCTCTTCCATGAGGCTATCGCATCTCCACTGCTCCTGCTCCACAGCAACTGCCTGCTGGCCGGCCGGCAGTGTGAGGGCTCTACCTCTTCCTTCTGCAGTGCAGCTGGGTATTTTCCCAAGCTGCACCAGAGGAGGAAGTGCAAGGGCCATGGCTCTGAAGCTTCGCATGGATGGTAAGCGCATGTGGGGCCCTGGAGTGATGTGTGATTGCGCATTATTTTCGGCCAAAAGCCAAAAATGATATATTTTGCGATCGGCGCCTGCTGGCCCCAGCAGCATCGCACGATTGCAAGGACGTCATGTGGAACACTCCTCGCAATTGCACGACACTCCAGATGCCCTTTCACATAACAAATGCTGTACGAAAAGGGCCTGTGACAGGATGACGCATGAGAGCGTCATCATGAGGAAATGGCCTAAGAACATTGTGACTTATTTAAGTCTGCCTAGTACAATATTCCTTTGACACAGTACTTCTGGTAGAAATAAAGTTTCCTACAGCGTTACTTTTCAGGAATAACAAGCAGTTTTTTAAAAATTTTAACATTAATGCCACCCTCCCCCTTTAACATTCCCATTATTTCAAGATCCTGCATCAAGAAATATAGCTATGATGATGGAGATCCATCTAAAGCAGTCCCTCAGAAAACACCTTAGAAGCCAGGCAGCACCATCAACAAAGGGATTTCCAAAGTGCTGAGGAACAGGGTAGTGAATGAAGTATCCGCACATATTGCAGCAGTGAGCCAGTTGTCGAAAGTCAGACTTTGTGACCCATGTGAGGTCCTGTTGCAATTTATTGTGGCAACATGCTTTGCTGCTTTGAGGAAGGTGGACACTTCTCTACTCATTGGCCCACTCCCAAGCACCTCAGAAATCCCTATGTTGGTGGCACTACCTAGCTCCTAAGGTACAGTTTGGAGAACCCTATTGGTTGTTGTACTGGTGCAATGACAGTAAACAACAACAACGACATCATATGTCTGATTTGTGAGGTTATAAATATCGAATAAGACACCAGCCATTATGTTTAGTTTCATTTTGGGCTCATTTTTGGGTGGCTTGGGCCCGTTATTTCTGTTTTCAAGGCTTTAAAATAATATCAACTAAACAATAAATTAGAAAGCAGCATTACTAAAGTAAATAACAAAACTGATTAATGTTATGAATTCATGAACTTCTAAAGTAACAACTACAAATAACACTGGCACTCTATCCTTTTTCACTTATGTTGGCATGCTCTGTGTTGATATATGCCAAATCCAAAGTATGACATGGTGTCAGCCATTGCAGTACATGTGTGTCATTTTGTTCGTTGTCTACAAAGCTGTAATTTGAAAGGAAAATGGGAATTCTATCTGACTTTTTGTACAACAAAGTTCATAGGTGCTCCTGATTCTAATAAGACATGTCTAAGGATATAATTCTTCATTAATTTCTTTCTCAAAGGAAGCAATGAATAATGTTACCACTTTCCTTCCCACTGTGAGAAAATCTGAGAAAAACTGTCCATTGTTTAAACACTATTTTCAGTTCAGGACTTATTTTAAACAGAATTGGCTCCTCCCTTTTTATTTTTTATTTTTTACTCAGAAAAGGGTTGTTCAGCAAACAGCATTGTCTTTACCTATCTATCTATCTATCTATCTATCTATCTATCTATCTATCTATCTATCTATCTACTCAGAAATATTATTTTCTTCACAGAGAATCTTGTTTCTTAAACAGAAAATGCTTTAACTGGGGGTTTATTCTGTGCAAAAATTGTCTTTTCCTGAAGAAAACTTTCTTTGCATGAAACAGAAAAAAATATATGCTGTTTTCTGTTGTTGGGGGGAATCATGAAAATTTTGCATAGAATAAATCCTAAATTGGGAAGATTTTTGTCAGTCCAGGATTCACCTTGTCAGAGTTTTCTATCACTTAATAAACATATTTTTCAACCATTCTTCAAAATACTTGTTAGCATTCTTTTCATTCCCATGTGTTGTTATCGCCACTTGTTGAACCCAGCTACAAATTGAACATTCATGATCATATGAATCTATGTCTGAGAGTTCACTTGAACCCAATGTATTCATTGTCACTGCTTGCTGTCTTAGCCATTGCACCAACTCGATGGGGAAAAACTGTTATCTGAAAGTGTAATTACATGCAGGAGAAAGTGACTACATACAAATGTGTCCCAAACATTTGGAGAGGTGATGCAAATCATGTCTTCTAGTTCAAAGAATGATAGTCAACAACAACAAAGAAGAAAGAGAGAAAAAATGCACCTGACAGATTGAACCATAATTGTAAGCAGACAGTGTTAATAATGATAGAAATTGGTGTTATTTTCTATAAATGCTACATGTATTGGATGGTAATAAATCTACTCCCTATTTGTTTTATATTAAAGTGGAAATATTTATTTTCTTTACTTGTTATATTTTGTATAATTTCTAGGTTCCCACGAAAGCAGATTGTAAATAGCTGTTTTGCAATTTTGTCCTAAACAACTGGAATAGCATTTTTAAGACAAGCCTGCACTTTACGATAATTTGTACAATGATCTTTCATTTTCTTTTTAAAAACAACTGAAAATGCTGTTATGGTTTTCTTTTTCATATTTTCCACCCTACTGTATTATCTCTTGAAATGTGAAGCATGCACACCTTCCCTAGATAGTTTTTTATATTAGTTTTACAAGGCTTTCTGGACATAAGCATCATTTTGTAATTTTTTTGGCTGTATAGACTGTGAGATGGCAGTAATTCCACAAGGAGATGCCATAGCAGAAATTAGGGGCTGTAGGAGCTGATTCTTCAGCAGCAACATGAGTGATTGAATAAGATGGTATCAGGGATGCTAATAAGCTTGTCAGCAGGCTCATAGTCAGCCTACATCTTTCTTCACAGCTAACATGAAGGAACTATTAGTGTGAACCAGCATATCCAAATACCTCTTTTTCTAGATAGATACTTTTCTGAGATATAAGAGTTAACTTCCAATTTAAAAGTACAGTGATAGACAAATTTGTGTGTATCCAACCAATACCTACAATAAATGGCACCCCAGGAGAGCTGACATTAACATCCTTCATAGGAGAGACCAGGGTGCTTTGCATCTGACACTGGGTGCTAAAATGCTGCATATGATGGAGTTGACTCAGAAACTATTTGATTTCTTATCACCCTTCAAATGTTTCTTTGGATCTTCACAATGAAGGAGTCCAGGATGTTCCTAGCATGACGATCTGTCAGGCTTTGTGTGGGGGCTGATTTGAAAAAGAAAAAAAAAATAGTTTCAGGGTTTAAAATCCATAACACGCTGTTGTGTCCCTACCTCCTTACCCTCACCCCAGCCCCCACCCCACCTTGTTGCTCCCTGATTTGATAAGCCTCCATTTAATTAAGTTGGTTAGAGGGTCCAAGGTTAATATCTAGGCCTTATTTGTCCCTTTCAGGCCTTGTAACCCAGACTGATGTCTATACTTTTCGTATTGATATTCTGTTTTACTACCTTCCTGTTTTTTTTCTAAAGTTGCAGTGGTGACGGTTTGGTGGGGATAGAAATAAAAACAGCAAAAACAACAAAAATACTAATACTAATCATAATTCCATTGCAGTAGCAGTTTAGTGGGGTTTGTGCAGGTGTGTGTGCATGTACACAGGCATGTAGATGTTGATATGTTAATGTATGTGTATAGATAGCAAAATACAGTTAGATGCTATTTTGACTTGTGCCACTGACACACCAATTTAGACTTCTGGTTAAATTACAGCTGTTTCCCCAAGAGGAGCAGGAGATGATAAGAGGAAGTGTTCCAACTACATGTCTTCTCCAAGTTCATCCAGAAGTGAAGGGGGAGGTAATTTAGCTCCAGACTTAAAGGAGGTGGTAGCTTTGAAGTCTCTTTCAGTGCTACTACAGCCTCCTGCCCTCCCCCAACTATCAGGAAAACACACAAGGACATAGTGTATGGTTACCAATGAGATTTTCACGGTTGGCAGCTCGTGAGGAATGATTGACATAGAACCAAAGGCTGATGCTGCCATAAGCAATATTTTGAAGGAGGCACGGGCCTAAGCAGCCCAATGAAGCTAACCTCTGTCTTAAGGTTTCCAGGCAGGATAGCATAGACCAGGTGAGTCCGGCAATGCAGCTTACAATCAACAGAAACATATTTTTGTGTGTGTGTGTGAGGGGGGGATTTGGGCTGAACTGGGGACTTCTCTGCATGGGAGGGAGGAGAATTGCCTGTTGGATTGTATCCACAAAACAGTAGGCCTACAAACAGCTATGGCTTGTCTATAGGGAAGGAGAGAAAGATGTGGGGGAGGAGCTCAGTGATTTGAAAGAGGGAAACAATGAGAGGATCAAACATGGTCCAAAACCTGGCTTCCAGATTTTCTAATTAATGGTGTAGTCTCAGTTACAATGCAAAGTTGGCATGCTTTATCTCCAACTTAGTATACTGACATTGTTTACCCCCAATATAGACTTCATGAGAGCTGCATGGCCTTTTATGATGTAATATTTAGTATAAGACTGTAATTAACCCCTTCCTTTCCTAGGATCTGTTACAAGTCCAGTATGTATGGAGACTGGTACCCTTTTTGCACCTTACCTTTTCACAGTGTGGGGCTTGCACGAGCAGCCTCTGGAGAGAGGATCTCGCTTCCCTGCTTCTTTGGCTCCACACGAGCTTCCTGCTCATGTGAGAGCCCTGCCTCTTCCTTTCGCAGTGCAGTCTGGGACCTCCCAGGCTGCACTGAGACAGAAAGCGTGACCGGCCTGGCTCCCGAGGCTCCGCACACAAGGTAAGTGCGCGTGGGGCCCCAGAGCAATGCGCGACCATGCAGCATTTTCAGCTTCAAACCAAAAATGAAAAACTGCATGTGTGGTCCGCGTCAGGCCTTTCAGCTTCACACAAATGTGAGTGCATAGTGTGGACCACTCCTCACGTGTGTGCGACGCTCAAGGGGCCCCTTTGTCAGTGTCAGGTGGTGGCTTAAGCAGCAAACAGAGGCAGGAGCCGGGTTTTATGGCTTTCAGTAATAAAGTAGTAAAATAATCAAGAGGTTACATCACCCAAAACAAACAGAAGCGGCAAACTCAACGACAAGGATTTCCCGGATGGAAGACGGTTGTTGCCCCATGCCCGACTCCCCCCAGCGTCTGTCTTAAATACAGAGTCTTTAGCCCAGCTGGGGCTGATAAAACATCCATTGGCCCAGCTCACAGCTGGAGGCCCTCAGACTTCAAACGCTTTTCACGCAACCGCCTCGATCGGCGAACCCCCTCCTTTTCTGCCACCTCTGTAGGAATGTGGAGGGAGGGTCAGCAGCAAACTCCGGGCTGGAGTCAGGAACAGCAGCTTCCATCGAGCCAGAAGCATTGGCCTCTTCTGCTGCAGGTACCGGCTTGGGCACTGGCTCTGGGACAGCTGTGGAGTCCTCCCTTGCCTCTGCAGGAGCCCCCGCTCCCTCCAAGGGATCCTTCCCCGGCAGGGAGTCCAAGTCCAACTCAGAGTATCCGTCTGAGTCGGCAGCCAGCTCAACCTGGTGCATGACACCTTTCACATGAGAAATGCTGTGCGAAAAGGGTCTAGATGATGCATCTCACAACAGACATATAGTCAATAGGACTCCAACAGCAGAAGACCAGGTAGGGAAGCCTATACAGATTTTGGAACATCTCCTTCTGTTTTGGCAATATGGTTCACAGAACATTAGTTTACATCACCCATACAAATTACAGCATGAGTGCTCCGGTTGTAGTGCCTCTCATTCCTTTTGGAATTGCCAACAAAGAAAGGCCCAATGAAATAACAGGGACAAGCACTTCAAATACAAGGGGCAAGGAGCTTGATAACCACTTCCTAAAGCTGACAGGTCCAGTTTGGTTAGACATTCCAGTTCCATGATTTATGGCAATTTGAAACTAGTTAAGCATCTGGAATCCACAGTTAGATAGCAGATTGACAGAGAGGTTCACGAGGGGAGAGATTATCAACACTGTAACTTAAAGCTGGAACTTTGAAAAGGTTACATTACGTTGATCTTTTGCTTTCTGTCACCTCACATCAAACATTTTGGATTTCTAGGCTTCTTACTGGATGGAAGCTTCTACATGGATTAGGTGCCTCAGGGGAATGTTTGGCCTCTTGTTCTGCTTTTGGAAAATTCAGTGCACTATCTAGCTTCCTTACCTACTTAGATATACAAATTGTTATCATTTAACAGTGTTGCCCCCACCAATGGCACTAACTTTCTATGGTGGTAAGATTGTGTATTCCGGTGAGACAAGAAGCTATGCTGATGGCAAGTTATGACTCCACATCAATCAGGCTTTTGCTGAGGAGCCAGGCTAAATGTGGCAAACAGCTACTGGGCAGTAGCAGTAGAGAGGGGTAACGCTGTCGGAGGAAGTCTCAGAGACAGTGGCACTGTAGCTGACATTTGTTAGTACTTCACAGAAAGACTCATGGTTAATCCCTTTTGAATGTTTTTTTATCATAAAAACCCTACAATGAGACAATCCAATATGAAACAAGAGACAGTGCCAGAAGAAGAGGCTCCCAGGTTAGATGACACTCAATAAGCTACTGAGTAGTGCTGTGGGTAATGATGCTACTGGACTTATGTTGAAAAGATGTTCAGGTATTGCTGTGTTCACAGGTGAAAGAAAGTCTGAGGCTCTTTCAGGTGGGTACTGGAGTTTATACTGGATTCTGGGATTCGTCCCTGCACCTGATGTAGCAGGGAGCTGATTGGCTTAGCTAGTGTGGTAGGGTTGGCTGAGCATCTATAGATGTGAAGTTCCTCTCTCATCCAGCAAGACAGCATACAAACATTCCTCACTGTATCAACAGCTTTAGTCCCCTGGATATCTCACCCACTCATTCTCTCTGGATGTTCCCAGGCATTGTTAACACACGTATGATTCACGTTTGACTAAGAATCTTTGGTGTTTTCTCTTTGGCATAACTTTGTGGCAAAATAGTTAAGGCATTGGGCTGTACTCTGTTTTGGAATGTGTATGGAGGGAAGTGATAGCGACTGAGTGCCACTACCTCTGTTTTGTGAGTCCCCTTAAGTGATCTGAGGGTGAAGAGTATCAGGACAGATCCAGGGCCTCTTGGTCTTGCTTCATTCTAACATGCAGTGGCTTCTTCTCATGTAGGATCTCCTTTTCTGTCACTGTATAGTGATCCTCTGATTAGTTTTCTAGGAATTTTTTCACATTGCAATGATTCATCAAAGTAGGAATGGGTCAAGTATGGAATATGTTTCAATGACAATAGACCCATACTTTTATAAGTCCAGTTTTTGTTTCAGAATTGTAAAATAAGGAATCATTGCTTGAGGGCGGAACAAAACTTGGGATGTTTATGTTGTTTGCCTCCTCACCATGTTATGTATGGGAGCTACCATCTAAAAAGTAACTTTTCTAAGCTCTAGAATGGCTGCACACTGTCTGGACTCCAGTTTGATCAATCTGTTTATTTAACTGATCCATTTCCCTGAAAGTCATGATTTATTTTAATATCATTTGTAGTTTCTTTGTCTTATT
The DNA here is from genome assembly GCA_948472985.1 of Iguana delicatissima. Taxonomy (NCBI): domain Eukaryota; kingdom Metazoa; phylum Chordata; class Lepidosauria; order Squamata; family Iguanidae; genus Iguana; species Iguana delicatissima. The sequence continues at coordinate 34,535 of CAOKZL010002522.1, forward strand.
TTTCACATTAATAAATATTTATCAGTTTTATAACTGCATGAAACCAAAAAATGGAGAATATAAAATTCTATTCTAAAAACCCATAGCACATAATAGTTATGTGTTTTGTAATGCCTCTTAACAGAACCAGTCCTTAGCCATGGTTAATGTAACATTATGATAAGTGCAAAATATATAATGCTTGTAAGTTATGAACGGAAATTCCCACTGAGCGGTAGTAGAAAATCACTTTCCCACTAACATACATTGCAGTCTTGAACTAATGTTGTACAATATGTAATTCATTCTGTGCTGGTTTAAGCCTTTGGAGCTCAATTATAATACAATATGAATAATGTAAAGAGCAAAGTAATGAAGCGTTTCATTTTCAATAGAAGTATAACCTAAGTTTATGTTTAACATAGATAAAAATGAGTAAAGTTGCAATATGGTTGAAATGTACCATCCCCGCTCATTAATTTACATAGTGTCAGCCTGTGCAAAACATTTGGCAAGTGTACATTGCATCATACTGCATGTTTTAATTGTACTTAACATTTCTTAGCAACTAGAACCATTTCTAAGTGCTGCTTGATGAGTTAACCACCAATGGGCTATGCATTAAAGAGTATTAAAGAAACAATACAATGTATAAAAGTAGAAGATAAGAACTACTTTATCCACCATTTTGGATGCAATACAGAAGATTTTTGCTCCATTTTCAGGACATAACAGATATTATAACCTGCTAAGTGAGGCAAAGAAGTCTGAACAAAGTTTAGGGGTTACATCCTTTTCCAAACCACCAGAACCTGATAAAAGCCTCCTGGACAGTCCAAAAACAGGACTACTATAATTTTTAGAGCTCTTTCCTATAGTGTTCTCCACATCACAGTATAAAGAATGAGGGGGGATGGATTTAAATATTTTTTTTTTAAAAATGGATTTTTTCAAAAAAAATATGAACAATAACCTATTATTTTTGTCTTTTGGGGGGAATTTGACATTCTAGTCCTCATAGTCTTCAACTGAGGCCCAGCCTGTAAGCTTTGCTCAAAGGATGCAAGTGAATTGGAACATTAGTGGGACTCTGTTCTTCTGCATCATGAGTGAACCTGTCCAAGATGATCAGGCAGCTCATGGATGGTATAGACTAGGCAAGTAGATGGTACCTCAGAAGCCATTGCGCTATAGGTTCATTCCTCAACCTATGCAAAGAACAAAAGCACCCTATTGGTATATGTGTGGTGTGGTATAGTTTGCATGAGGCACAAGACTTGCCTGAAAAGTTCACACAGAAAAGAAAAAACAATTTGCTTACATGGAAATCCCTGAAAAATAAATGCAACCTCAAAAGACTTACTGGATAAAATGGTACAAATTAGCACATATAATAGATTTCTTTGTATCAGTCTGGGGCAGGGAAATCCGCTTTCTGCTTTATAATACCCTGTGGGGAAAAAATTAGTTTAGGAGATAATGAAAAAGCATGGACCTTGCTAAAAAGAGAAATGTGTGACAAGTGTATTGCCAAGGTCTTATGGGGGCCCAAAAAAACTTCCATCCTTTAATGAAAGTAACCATTGCAGGACCATATCCTCTGATCTGGCCATGTCCAGAGCTCATGGAAAACAGAAAAGAATCTGATGACAGAAACTGAGTGAAAAAAAACAAGGTACAGCTTTATGTTGGATTTAATTATCCTTGAATTGTGTCCTTTTCCAGTCACACATAGTAGCTTGGGAAATGAGTGATGGGAACAGGTTGCACTGGGAGTCAAAGTATGAAACTTCTCTTCCTGAAAGCGAGACAGGACACCTAAGATCTTATCATCTGTATCTGAAATGTAATAGGCTGAGAACAGACAACATGACATTCTATGAGCATGAAGATTGTTGCTTAACAGCCTGGACCACAGCTTGATCCTCACACCAGAAGCTAACTTCCTCTTGATTGCCTTCCTGCTTATTGTTCTTATGATTTAGCCTTCACTTTTTTCCATGGTCTGGTGCTTTCCTCACTTCCTCTGACATTTTTACTTCTCTCTAGGTCCCCTAATGAATCTTCCACCAGTAAGAATCAGCATCCAATGAAGATGTGGCACCAGATAACCCACTTCTAATCTTTCTGAACAAACTGGAGAGATTACTACATTTTGGGGGGCTGCCATAGAAGTCTTAAAATTACAGAATCATGGAACTGGAAGTCACTGCAAGGTTTATTTGGTCCATCTCCCTGACATGCCGGAACAAACAACTAAATCAGTCCCAAAAGATGGATATGTCTCCCATCCTCCAGGGCTGTCTATTCCATTGCTCCACAGATCTTACCCTTAGGAAGTTTTTCCTAATATTTAGTGGGAATCTTTTTGCTTGCCAAGCTCTGTTTTGGCTCTGAGTGCTGGGCAATGGCAACCAAAAGAAAGGATGTCATAGTGTGTGCTGCTTTGTGAAGCACATACAACAGTCTTCATGTGTCTCTGCTACCCCTAAGAAGTGCAGATGGGGACTCCACTTCAAGTGGAATCTTGTTTTACTTCTAGGAGACAGATATTTGACCTGATATGAACATAAAAAGGCCTACCTAAACTGTTTTCAAGGGTTGGTTGAACAATAAAGAAGATGAACTGTTCTGGAGAGGGTGATTTGGAGCAGTGAAAAAACAGGAAAAGTTAAGCATCTTTCTTCCCACTATTTTTCTACTCCATATCATCCCTTTCCATCTTTCAGAAATGGCCATCAAGGAGCTTTTGATTTGTTTTTGAGCCATGCATTTGTATGCAATGTTTAATTAAGTCCTAACTAGTTTATCTTGTTTCTCTAAAAGAATATAATTATTATTTAATTCACCTTTTTCTCCACACAGAAGGGAAGTTAAATTTCAGATCAGTTTGTTTTTCTTTTTTAAATTAAGCAAATAAGAGAACAACAAACAGAACTGGACAGAGGTGGTTAGATGTCTTCCTCATGCAATGGCAGGTAACTGTAGCAATGCTGGTGGGGGGGCAGTTTTTTGCTTTTGTTTTTGCCCTGTGGACCTTTGGAACAATACAGTCTGCTAAAAGAAAAAAGAAATCTTGGAAGTTAGTTAGTTAGAATTCTACTCGTGATTTCAAAAAACTGGCATTTTTTAAAAGTTAAATAGGCTAAAAGAGTGCCAGCAACCTCAAAATGATGATGATGATGGTGATGAGGATGACAATGATGATGATGATGAATTTCTGCTCCTGGAGACATCTAGGAGAGTCAATTCATCTTTGAGGTGAAACATAGAAGACAATTTGGGACATCTGGAAGAGATCAATAGCTGCAAAAACAGCTACTTCTGATGCATGCTAAGTTTATTTCTGGGTCCATTTTGTTGCATCCAGTTTCTACAAACTATGAAACAGAGTACTACTAAGAAAACAGAAAATTTTGTGCCTGCATGTGTGTGCAATGCACACATTTGGAATATCTTCAGCTCCTCTGTAGATGACATATAAGAAGTAGATTGTTAACTTATTCAAGGAACAGTGTAAACATTATTAATCATTCAGAAGATTCATTAGAAGATATAGTTAAATAAGTACAAAATAATAAGTATTATTATACTTATTGCATAAATAATGAACACTAAGGGCCATTTCAGATGTTTGGTTCCTTGGTTCCTAGCTTAAACTTAACATCTCTGAAACACCAACAGGACCACATACTCAGTTCTGCTCCAGGTCCTCCTTTCAATCTCTAATTGTTTTCTATCATTTTTTAAAATAAATGAACATTAAATCACAGTTCCCCACTTTAATTAAACCTGGGTGCAAGAGGGAGGGTGGGAAAGAGGTATGAAGTGAATACAATAGGCCCTCCACATTTGCGAGGGATAGGGGCACAGAACTCTTGTGAATGTCAAATAATCACAAATAGGGCACCCTGTTTACATGCTTCTGCCCAGGTGGAGGGCAGGGAGAGCAGGGAAGGGTCAATCACCTTCCCTGCACCTTCCTGCCGCCCACTCAGCACGCGCTCGCACTGGTGGAGGTGGAGGAAGGAGCTCAGAGGATGGATGATTACGCTCTCGGCTCCTTCTCCCAGCTGCTGCCAGCATGCTGCTGCAAGCAAGGGAAGAGAGAGTGCAGGGGAATGCAGATCTTTCCCCTTCCCTGTACCTGGTCAAAAGGCCAGGGAATGGGAGGGGGAGAATGTGGGGTAAGTAGGCATGTTACTGCAGTCTAGGTCTACCTGGAGATAGCACCCAATATCATTTTGATATCAAACAATTCAGCTTTCCACTACGACCCCACTCCACGTGTTTGCGAGGCCACCGGACAAGCACGCAAACAGGCATGGCTGAATTGCTGGACATTCCATTCCCCACCCAGGCAGGCCAGACACAGCCGGTTCGTTGCTTCAGGGACCTCTCCGGCAAGCACCTCCTTACATATGTGCGATGCTAACAAAAGCTTCCTGCCCCGAGCAGGCTACTGGACAAAGGTTGTGCTGTCTACTGGTAAACACTGTGCATTTGCATACTGGCCACACTATTGTTAATTCGGCTCTGATTCCATCATGCAAAGTTGTGACCTTTCCGAGACATTGTCTCACACCCAAAACTCATTGTTTTCCCTGAGTAAGGCAGAGCCTGCAGTTGCAACTCACCCTATAAAAACCCCTGATTCCAAGACCTTCCTCGGATCGCTCCTGAGCTTTATCTCTTCTTGCTGCTGCTTTGCTTGGCGAGCTCCCCTCAGCTAATCGAGCTGAGCTTCTTCTCTGCGCCCTGGCTTCTCTCCTGAAGTCCAGGATGACGAGACAGGTGTTCCATTTTTCCCTGAAAGTCTCTATCCTTAATTCAACCTCTAAGCTCTTAGTTAGCTGTGTGACTGTGGTGTTTTTTTTATTTGTTGACATTCAATAAAACATCATTTGATTACTTTAAACCTGTCTGGCTGCTTGACTGACCTGACCCCATAGACGCTGGGTTGCAAGATCCCGCTAAGTTACCCTGCCTCTCGCTAGCTTAAGTGAGTGCTCCAGCTAATTTCCCCCAAAATTGTGTTTTATAGTTTGGTTATTTAGATGTCCCTCCTGGGACCCCCAGTAAACAGGGTAACAGGCACCTCATAAATAATCAAATTCACAAAAGTGAAACCCACAAATGTGGAAGGAGAACTCTATGCACATTCCCAACTGCTAAATTATAATATAACAAACCAGAACTGGAAATCCATATTGAGCCACTGAATCCAAGAAAATGATATATGAACAGAATCATAAGCCATTTCCACACTATATTCTAATAGCGCCAGCCCCTCCCTAAACAGCAAACCCCGGGATTCCATAGGATGTTGAAAGTGGAATAATCGTGCTATAAGAGTCTAATGTGGAAATGACCACAATGCTCCAGGGACGACAAAAATGCAAAGATCTATCCTTCTTGACTATAAATTATTGATTATGAGGAGGCACATTAGAGTAATAACATCTGATTTCTTTCTCAGATGTTAAAAAAATGTAAAATTCTTTGTGGGAGAGGGAATAGACTTGATATGTGGGGTGTATTTACAGAAGGGGAGGAGAGAACTGGCCAAGTTGGGTTTTTTTGCATCTGGGATACAAGTATATATATGTCTGCCCACCTCCATAGGCTTATAAGCAGGCTGAGTGAGAGATGGCACTATGGTACAGCTAAGAGAAAAGGCTATTCAGACAATAAAGAAAGGTCCAGTTTCACATGTTTGTAAACTACGTCAGAAACTACCACCCAGAACTAAGCAAGATATTAGTTTAGATGGTTTTCAAAGTAGAGTAGAATAACTGGAGGATGAATCTATCTAGTCTTCTTTGAGGATGGACTGGAGTATTGTCTGTATGTGCACTGATGGGCATAAGGGCCAATTTTTTGCCCTTGTAACCACCTGAGGATTACATAAAATGAACCTTCTTGGGGAAAAAGAAACAAAAAGTGGCTTGAAGTCAACTTTCAGTATGAAAAAAAATTGTGTAGTTTTTGGTCCAAAGGGGAAGTTTGACTTATTTAAAAGGTTTGTCACAGCTCCTGGAGGCTTCCAGGAGTAGTTGTTCACTTCTTATTTTGATAGGGGTTAAAAAAAAAAGTGGAGGCCCGGGGCCATAAAAATGATTATCCAAGGTACTGCGGATTACCCACACTTGATCTCTTGGTCCATTATATCTATCTTCAGAAATAATATGCCACTGAACAGCAGTTCCTGGAAAATAATAATGAAAGAGGATTACAGGGTTCATGTCTTTCTTATGCATATCCCAATTGCCACAGTGGAAAAGAGGATGGTGAAATACTTAGGCTTTGGCTGGACACAGAAGTGCTTTTCTTAAGTTTGTATGGCAGTAATTCTGCATAAGTTCAGAACTTATGTGTTTTCACTGTATGTAATGTGAAAGTTCCAAATAACACTAAAATCCATATATTGAGGAAAGGGGAAGAAAGTAGTCACTTAAAAAAACCATGGAAATGCAAAGGACTGGTGTGGCAGTATAAGGAGGCACATCTAAGTTTTCTGGAAGAAGCAACTGGAGGAAAAGGATTCATACCAATACAAATGAAGTGGCTAGGGTATAAAACATCCAAAACATCATTGCAGCATTTTGGATACTGTGTCACATTTTGTTGCTACCATGCTACAGCCATGATCAGTCATGGCTGATCAGTTAGACATTATTGAGCATGGCACACCAAATCAACACACATGGCAAATATAACCTGTTCATATATAGTTTTTATTTCCTAACAGAAACTTCTGCCCAGGTTTTCCTAATTTGATAAATGATATATTATAAATACTGTCTTATCCTTTATCTACAATTCAGATATATTCCTATTAAATTTTACCAGGCGCACAAAACTGAAATACTCATATGTCCTTCTCTTCATTATGGAATCTATTAGAGTAAGGATTTGTAGCACTTTGCTCAGTTGTAAATTGCAGCTGAAACGATGCAAAAGCAAAATGTGCACATAGAATGAGTAATGTCTGTGGAGGAAATAAAAACAAAATATTTGCTGCAACTGAACTGAATAAAGGCTCTGATCCCATTGGATTCCTGCTAGTATGATCCAGTTGATTTCCTCCTAGTGGCAGCATTGGTGGCACTGGTGGTGAGATAATATAGCCCATAGGTGTAGTACCACCATGATAAATAGCTGTGGTTTCATAGTATAGGCCACCCCTCCCAAAGCACCTTAGTTCTAAAGGACACCACTTCTGGAAGCCATGTATTCATGGAATAGATGTCTCAAAACCAGCAGACTTCTCCTGCCACATCCATCTACCCCACCACTTCTGAGTACCTCTCCAATTGTGGAAAAAGTTCATCCGCTATGCCAGCATTGTACACTAACAGAATTCTGTCCATTGAATGTTGCACAAGTGCTGTGAATTTCAACAATAAACACCATTAGAAACTCTATTGGAAATAAGTCTATCACATAACCATCTCTTGGTGTCAGAGCTGACCCATAGGCATTGTTACTGTCGTGAGTATAAAAAAAACTCCAGTGGCGAATTATCCAACAGTGTCACCATATAATTGCAACTGACGAAATTGATCAAGCAAATTATGTCGTCCTATACTGGTCACAATCATGTGGACCAAGAAAATTTATTCAGCAGATTCAAATAATCTTCCAAGTAATGTTTAGGTAACCATTGCTATTTATTCTAACAAACAGTCTGACTGATCTAAGTAAATCATCAAAATAAAGTATTTAAACAATCTAATAATCAATCCAAAATAAGTTAATATAATAAGCAGTCTAGTAAAACAATCTATACAAACAGCCTAATAAACAATCTAAAGTAAACTAGTCTAATAAACAATCTGGTAAACAATTGCTAATAAATAATCAATTGTTTATTGATTGTTAACAAACCCTGGAGGGCTACATACTTCATACTTGCCTGTCTTCCTCCATTGTGTGCAAGAAGAGGAAAATGATTGCCCTAGTTTCACTTTGCAAAAAACTTCAGTTCAACACTAATTCACAACTCAGGGGGCTCTGGTTAGTTAATAAGCCAGCATATCAAACCACAGTTCAATTGTGGTTTATTTTTGCTGACTCTCGCATGTTCATATGTAACATCAAACAAAATCGGCTGCTTGCTTCTTACAAGCAGAGGAGGGTGAAAGAGAATGGAATGTTGTGTGCCTGCAGGTTTCTCCACTTCATTTGTGATCATCCAACCACTTTCTGCCTGAAGGATGAATCCAACATCAAAGAAGCACTTTGCGGCCACATTCTAGTGGTGAGCAGGCTTAACAGTAAAATCGTGGAAACAAAAATATCATCATTGTTTAATTCAGTGTTCTAACAGTTATTATATCTTGGGAGAGACATTTAGAAGAGGCAGAAAATGTACAAAAGCTGGAAAACTACCAAACTGTTATTCAGAAAGGGACATAACCCTAGATCTGGATTTGGATGTCAAGAAGGAACCAATACCTGATGTTCCCACTTCTGACCTAAAGTGATATTACAACTCCACAACAATGGATACATTTATCTGAGATTTCCCTCTTTTTCCAAGCAGATAAATAATGAATTTGTATAATCCTCTTAATTGAGCTGCTATCTCACCATGCCTGGTTACATGCTGAGTATGTCTATACAACTGAACAGGAGGAGGAGGAGGAGGAAGAGGAGGAGGAGGAGGAGGAGGTGGTGGTGGTGGTGGTGGTGGTGGTGGTGATAAATGGAACAAAGTTGCTTTGGGAGTCAGCTGTTTGGAATGTAAGTGCAACTTGATGATGTACTGCTAGGCAACAGGAGTAGTGCCTTGGGAGTGAAACTCAGCACAGTGGTGTTTGTGGGAGGAGCTTAAGGATAAAAAGAATTATATATAAGGCAAGTGTTTGAAAATATAGTGTTCGGTGATATCTTGGTCAGAGAGGGTGGCTAGGTTGTGTTTAAGCAGCTGAGAAAAGGACACAGAAAACAGGTGTCTAAGGCTGACAGTTATTGACATGGACTGTTAGAAGTTAAAACTGGTTAATATGGTGACACTGCGTTTTATATGAACCTTAACAAGATATTTCTAATGTTACTATGACAAAAGATACAGTTTGTTTTATAACTATGGAATTGTCAGAAGTCACTGACAGTAAAGAAGAACACACTACCAAAAATAAACTGTTTGGTTCTGAGGGATACTTGAGACACTATCCCTTTTACACAAAGATGGTCTTTAAAGGGTGGAGTGAGGGCTAGTTACAATGACTATAATATGAGGTCTGGTTCTCATTTGTATTTGGATGATTTCTCAGTTCACACACAATATTTTGATGGGACCATCCTCATCATTTCTATAAACGTATATTCGACTTGCTAATTAAGTAGTCACTCCTGCTAACATGGTTGACAAAATGCCAATGACTGGGTGAATGCATGAAGTGATTTCTTGCTTCTTTCATGCAAGGGATTTCTGATCTATTAGATAATTTCTATGAAGCAGAAATGTTTTGTCTCTACTGGAACACGACTATATCTATGTCTAAACTGTATTGCTAGTTAGTAATAGATTTCAAAATCTACTCCCCCATGAAATATTTCAGTCTCCTTGCTTTTGCTACATTACCCAAATGACTACATCTATACAACATTTAGATGGGCTGAGACAGATGTGTGATTGCTTCACAAGCATTTAGCTTTCAACTTAACCAGGCATTTACCATTCCACAGTGGGGCTGCCTAAAATAGTAATTGATGGAATTGTACATTGAATGTATCCATCAGTTTTATACTGTGTTCTTTTAGTACAGAACCCAATGCCATCCATTAAATTCTTTAGTTTTATTATCAAGATAAGGTCCATTAGGTTGGTATGGCTGAGAAAAGAGGATGGTTTCAGAATTTCATAGCTAAGCAGGAATTCAAAATTAGATCTCATTAGCCCTAATTCCAAACACTGTCCTATTACACCTCACTAGATCAGTGGTTCTCAACCTGTGGGTCCCCAGATGTTTTTGGACTATAGCTCCCAGAAGCCCTGAGCATTGACCATAGTGGCTGGGGCTTCTGGGGGCTGAAGTCCACAAACATCTGGGGACCCACAGGTTGAGAACCACTGCACTAGATGGTGGAGGGGAACTTACATAACTTCACACCACCTTCCCCCAGAAATGCTTGCATTTCTGTTTAACTGTGGATCTTAGTCATAGAAAATTTCATTCAAAAGAACAAGCTGACACTTTGAAGTTACATAATATATCTTGTTTTCTACAATCCCAAGGGACTGGGAAACAGGTAACAGCAAAGCCTGGGGAGTAGTTGTTTACCTTAAAGGAGGCTGGTGCCTAGGAGTCAAAGCTTCTATCAAATTTGTTAGCTTGATGGCATTTTCCAAACACATGTATTTTGCCATAGTGACTTGGCAGCCTCTGGGAAACTATATTAGAGTGTAAGAGCTCAGGACTCTTTTTCTGATCTGCCAGGGTTGGAGACAGAAATGCAGTTCTTTCTCTAGGTAAAGTTAGACCTTTGATTCACCAACATGGCCTGTTAATTTTTCATGGTGCAGTGGAGAGAAGCAATTCTACTTCAATGGGTGTCACTAAGGGCTTTAGTCTGACTCTTCCTAGTAAGGGTGTGTAAGATTGAAATGGAGCTCAACTGAAGTGAGCTACCAAGTAAGCTTATTTCCTGCCAGGCATTTGAACTAATTTGTGTAAAAAATGCTCACATTTTTTTCTATTCCATACAATTGGAACACCTTGTCAAAAGTTTTCTGCCTTCTTCACAAAAAAGTTTGGAAAATAACATTGTTTTTGTACATTTTTTTTTGTACTGGAAGCAGATGTTTTCGCATAAACTTTGTGTGTGTGTATGTGTGTGGAAAATTCTTAAAATAAGAACAAGGAAAAAAACCCCTCTGAAATGCTCAAAATTCTTATAATCTCCCTAGTGGGAAGAATTTTCTGCTAAACAGTGTTAAAAAAATTACACAGAGATGTTTTCACTTAGTCCTTTTTATGACAGACTCTTGTTCACCCCCAACATGTCAACGCTACTCTGGAACCCTAGGGCATCCCACAGAATATGGAGATTCTCCAATAGGAGACTGCTAATCCAAGTAACAGGACTGCTAATCCAACTGTGTAGTGTCTTCAAGTCATCTGTGGACTTATGGCGACCCCATGAATTTCATAGGTTTTCCTAGCAAGGAATACTCAGAGGATATTTTGCCAGTTCCTTGATCTGAAATATAGCCTACAGTAACTGGAATTCATTGGTAGTCTTCCATCCACTTAATAAATGAACATAGTCTCCCTGTTTCCACTGACAACAAAGTTGTATGATCAGAACTCCATGCAGAGCACTTTCCAGCCAAGATAGCAAATGCTCCCATGGCAAATATCTGCTTCTCTTTCTAGTGATTCATCTTTGTTCTCAGTATGCATCCTATCAAACTACTTATAGGTATGTTTATCTTATGCATTACACAGTGTGGAAGTTCATTTGCAATTAAGAACATCTGCCTTGGAGGGGCAGTGTGATGTAGTGGTTTGAGTGCAGAGTTCTATTCCCACTTGGCAATGAAAACCCACTGGTGATCTTTGGTGCATCACACATTCTTAGCCCCAGAAAACTCTCTAATAGGTTCACCATAAGTCAGAAACAATTTGAAGGTATAGAAAAGCAACAACAACATCTGCCTTCTAGGTTGCTTCTTTGTATTTGCAGCCTAGCCCTATGCATGTTTCCATGGGATTTACCACCCCAATAGGTGTGCAAACGACCTTGATTGCTGCAGCATTTACTTAGAATTATCAAACATGCATTATCCACTAGGGAAATAATTCTTCGATAATTTCATTCTTGAAGGAAGCAACAAGCAATTATAGCAACTTACTTCCTGCTGCAGAAAATCTGAAGTTTTTAAAGACTGTTTCCAATTCAGAGCTTATTTTTCACAGAATTTGCACTCCACATTTTTCTGGAAAGTATACAAATTTTCTGTTGGTGGCTTTTTAATGTGAAAAAAAATCTTTTTTGTTTTTTTGTTTTGTTTTTTGTTTTGCAGAGAAAACAGAATTTTATGCACAGGAAACAGCATGCTGTCTGTACAAAAAAGCACATATGCAAAATTTGCACAGAATAAGTCCTGAACTGCACAAGTTTTGATCAGTTTAGGATTCCCTGACATTCAAGTTTTGAATAAACTTTCTATCCCTACTAATCACACAGATGTAAGTGTGATGTAAAATTGTTCATTGTCAGCTACCACTGACACAGAACAGAATCTGTTTCCAACCCATGGGCAAGCCATTGTCTCAGTTTTCCACTCACAGTCTTCTGCTGGGAATGACATGAGAAAGAGGTCTGAGTCCATTCAGTTGGGCAACAGTTATGTGAGCACTTCCTGCCACACTGTTGTGAGACAGACACTTGAGCCCTCAAATTAGAACTACCTTTTGGCAGATGGGTTCCCTCACCCTAAATGGGATCTGACCCTATAGCCCCATGTCAGCCTCCTCAAGTGTCACAGGGCAATAAACCTATTTCTAATCCTTAATAAACAAGGAAGAAGCAGGATAAGGGGAATATTTCTTTGTTCTTGTCAGCCCCCATCCCCATGAGATCAAATGGGCAAGCCAATTGGCTCCATGAAAATGTCATCCTTTGAACAGTTATGTATAACATCTTTCTCATCTCCCACCTAGAGGGAGCAAATGGCAAATAACATACCCAGTAATAAAAAAAAAATGGTTGTATCATTGCTTGATCATAATTTATTTGAACTAAGTCTAGAGAGAGAGAGAGAGAGAGAGAGAGAGAGAGAGGGAGGGAGAGAATGGATCACCAGATGAAAATCTGCTGAATATTTGGCTTTCTCTTTAGGTCCAGCCATTGATTTTACTTGGACTGTTTAAAAAAACAAACAAAACAAAAACAAAAAACTTTCTAAGAATGCCCCCCCCCAAAAAAAATAGATTGAAAGAGCAAAACAATGTTGCATAAAAACAGAATCCCCTCCCAGTTAGAATGCTAAAGTCCTACATTTTTGTTTTCTGTCAGTGATGAGACTATCTAGAGCAAACACAGGATTTCAAGAGCTTCATTGCTATGATAATTCTGCCAGTGGTGTGAGTTGCTTGACACATCTTGAGGACAACAGTCAACTTAATAATAGAAAGCATGCATGACCTTTAAACAATCTAAAGCAGTAAAAGAACACATTAGCTGGGAAGATGCTATTGATTGCTGTAGAAGCTTGTGCAGCTGGAAGAGAAGGCAAGATGGATATTTATATGAAGCCATATCTGAAATGACTGGGTTGTAGATCCAACATTAAGGCTTTAGTCACTGACCTGTACAGTGTCTGTAATATGTGCTTGAGCAGTTAAACCCTTGGTATCAGCAAATGATGTATGTGTTCATGGCTTTGCATATATTCACAAGGCAAATTTCAGCACAGGGCTGTCTGATCAGCATGATACTATGAATAACTAGTATAGAGATTGCTGTTGCTGTGTGCCTTCAAGTAGTTTCCAGTTTCCTTGCCTACTATATCCTGCCTTCTTTATTCTCTTGGGATCCCCAACCTCTTCTCTCTTTCAGTCTGCCCTTTGTCCTCCGGGCTCACAACTTTTCTACCTTGGTGGATCTCCCAAATGGAAAAGATGCAGAGATATCATTCTGGTGAAAAAGAAGAGCTGGCAGTCAGTCAGATCCATGTGTAATGTGGGAAGCCAATCACAGAGACTGGCGCCTGAAACATCACTGTGTTATGCTATTTGTTCTTGCCTGTTTATGATTGGCAGTGCACAACTTCTGTATCTTCATTCAATAGATCAATGCATCTTTTGTCAAAGGAACACTGCTATCCACTTTGCTATCCATTCTACCAGATTTTTCGTAATTAATTTCTTACATTTATACATGGATTAGTCTACCCAATAACTCATATAATAAATGGAAATGTTTTATTAGATACATTTTTCATGCATTCTGAAATATATGAATCCATTTATGTTTCCTGTGTATAATTTTCTTTTCTTCTGTCTGAATACAGTGTCTAACTTTCCCTCCCTTGAAGTTTCAAAGGGTCAATTTGAGAGTCTTTCCCTTCACCAAACAGGCACCTATCAGTGCTTACCACACTACTTTCTTTCTCCCTCATTACCTTCCATATGACTGCCTAGTTAATGGTCAGACCTGATGTCTCATAGCTTCAGTTTAACATCAGGAGGAAAAAAGGGAAAAAAACTGCAGAAAAAGGAAGCAAAAAGCCCTTCCTGGTACACAGTGACCAAACACAGCCTACAATGAACTGGGCATGCTGAGCATCAGCATCCAAAGATGAGGAGATGTGTGTAAAGTGGGCTTGTAAGCCCTTCCAGCTCCACTGCCTTGACTTCCAGGCATGGCACTCTGCTTCATGGCAGAAGTTATTCATTGGTCTCCTTTCCTTCTAGGACCAGGAAAGAGAAACCTGAATCTGCAGCTGCACAAACAAGTGCAGATATGGGGCTAGATAGACTGAGAGGAAGTGAGACAACCTAGGCAATTCAATTTAAGCCAGTCTTTGCCACAAGTGTAGTGGTCTTGCTCTTTAAATTTTAAGTGAGCTCAAGGCAGATTCTACATTTACAGGAAGAGGTCTTGGTGATTTGTAGTATCTCAATGTTTTTCCCCCTGCTTTTTAAAATTTAATACCTATAGCAATAACATTATTCTTACCCTATCTTGAATTATACTGGTGAAATGAAAAAGCAGCATTGGTGTATGTATGTTTGTGGAAAAAAGTGTGAGCTCCATTCATGGCCATGACTCCAAACAAATTCCTGGATCCAGAATTCGTTTATTCTAAGTATATGACTTTTTTTTTGGGGGGGGGGCAAGGCTTTGGCTGGTAGATGCTGAGATTCCAGTGAAAATCTATAGTTTACCCACCACTACCATCTATATATTGAGCAATCTTGGAGAAATGTAGGATGTAGCTAGGAACTGGAATAATTCTGCCTACTTTAGGGTTGAATATAGTTGATTGTGTTAACTATTGTTGCACATCTGTAAATCAGGTCCTTTTACACAATGCATTAAGTAAGATATTTTGGAACCTGTAACAGAGGGCAGGGGAATATATACAACTGTTGCTGTAGTTTCCATCATCTTTCATCACTGGCTATACTGACGGGAGTTGCAGTCCATCAGCGAAATAGTTACCCCTTTTTCTCTTCCTGTACTATTCTTCTGTGGTCAGATATAGAAAATTTAAGGGTAATTCATGCCAGTCAATGGGCTGTGGCAAAAAAGACCTGGTGGAAGAAGCTATATAATTCAGAGCAAAACTTGATTTAAAAATAGTAGTAGTAGTAGTAGTAGTAGTAGTAGTAATATTGAAGACTAGCAGAATCATAAAGAGGGGTTAGGCAAGATAGACACTGATTCTTCAATGGCCCATTGAGTTTGGAAGCTATGACCAGTCAACATGTTTGTTCTGTTGTGGATGGCTTTGAGATCTGAGATTTGTTGTGTGACAGAGGAAAACAGTTTGATGAATGGCAACCTAGCTAGTGATAAAGACACAGATGTGTGATTTGCAGCTGGTCAGAAGAAAGAGGCTTGAGGCACTCTGGCTAGATACTGTTTGCTTTGGGGAGGGAAACAGATGCTACTTTAGTGCTATCTGCCTGAATGCCTTGCTGTTCCAGCATTCTCAACATATTTATTTGTAAAGAAATGCACAAGAGAGAAATGGCAAATGATGCTACTGATCTCTCAGCCATAATGAAGTTCTGTCCTGTAATTCTGTCTCTGCAACTCCTAAGCACCCTACAGACCCTCCTACACATCTCACTAAAAGATAATCCAAACACAGTTATGCCATAGTTTGGGTAAAGGACTGAGCAACAATCATGATTCCTTCCTAAGCAGCAGAATGAGTTAATTAAAAACTCAAACTAGCCTAAGTTAAGCATGTTTGATTCCCATTTCTTTAACCCTTGAAGTGAAATAAGTGGAATGGCAAAGAGTTTTACTCTGGTTGTGTGGTGCCTTGTGTAAGTCTTCTCTTCCAAAGAGAAATTTGGCATTGTCACAACTAGTGGACCCAAATTCTTTGGATTGGGATCATGTTCTTAGATATGGAGATTCAGTGCAAAATGTCTAGTCTGATTAGCATATGTAAAGAGCAGGCATAAATCTCTGAAGTTTTTCCTTCCATATAAGTATAAATAATCTCCATTTTTTCCCATAGCAAGAAAAAAAAAGATGATTTCTATGCAATTATTTGCTTGTATTCAAAGTGTTTAAAGAAATAATTCTGCTCTTCTTTTTACACAGACACACAACAATTCTGTTTCCAGGAACACTGAGTTTTGTGTGTTTATGTGTAGAACTCATGGATTTTTATCTCTGTGTGTCTGCGCACATGCAAACATGTACATATGTGTTTCTAGAAATATTTTTTTTCCAGGAAAACAAATCTTTTCCAGAAGCACACAATCTCTGTGTGTGTAGAAATGGTTTTATTTTTTTTGGTCCCCTGAAAAACTCAAGATTTTTGCACAAAACATTTTCATGTGTTAATGGAAACAGTATTTTGTGGGGGGCTTGCACATTTTTTTCCAGAAAAAAAACACACTCTAAAACAAACAAATAAATGAAAAACCACTCCAGAAGCAGACATTGTAACAAAAGTGGGTTGTGCATATTAAAAAAAAGCCTCCATAATTTTAACACAAACAAAAAAACCCTATATCATCACCATCTTCTCCGCCTCCTCCTCCTATTATTATTATTATTTTTATTATTACTACTACTACTACTATTATTATTTTGCAGAGAATTATTTCTTTTATCTGTCAAACAGTGAATATTCTTTTCATCTCAACAGAGGGCCTGGGCTGCTTCACACCACCTCCACCCCCCTCCTCCTCCTCCTCCTCCTCCTCCTCCTCCTCCTCCTCCTCCTCCTCCTCCACGTCCACCTCCACCACTTCCTCAGATTTCTTTGTCCTGAAAAAGACAGACATGAAGAGGCCCAGCATAAGAAGTTCATATCATCATCTCTTGAACATACCTTCAATAGATTTTGCGAAATCTTTGTTTCACAGAAAGGTAATTAAAAAAAAGCTTATGGACTCATTTCTTGGTCATGGGGAAAGCCATTCCATGTACACTCATACAATGGCATAGAACGAGACAATGTCAGGATTCAGATAAAATTTCAAAAAGGAGGGGTGTTACTCTGATTTTCGGGGGTCCTGGGGGTCCCGGTCACTGAGTCAGTTATTTTGAGCTCGGGGGGGGGGTCCCTGTCACCGTTCTCCAAATATAATACGAGGAATGTAAAGTTAGCTTGAGCGCAAGTTGGCAAGCAAGAGGCAAGGTAACTCAGCAGGATCTTAAAATCCAATGTATACCAGGTCAAGTCAGATCAATAACCAAACAAAAGGTCTAGCAAATGATTTTTATTTTATTTTTATAAAAAAAGTCAGTCACGGCACACTTACTCACATTCGCACTCACTCACACAGAGCCTAAAAGAAAATAAAAAGAGAGGACAATTGATAGGGGATTTTACAGAAGGTTTCAGGGTAATGCTCCAGCTGATCCAGACATCTGAGAAGGTCAAATTAGGACAGAGAGTGAAGAGCAGTGAAACTCAGCATGTGGGAAGGGGCTGAGGGGGACATTTGGCAAACAGAGAGACGGCAAGCCAGGAGGCAAGCAAGAGCGATCCCACAAACTGCTTAAAACAGGGGGGATTTATAAGGAAAAATGTGCCTGGAGGGCTAGTCTTTTCCCTTGGAGAACAATAGAGAGAGGGGCTAGATCAAAAGCCCTCAATGATGGACATCTCCAACTTGATGATTCACGATGGTTTGTGAATGTCTCTGCTGGGATAGAACGAAGGCATCAGCAGAATGGAAATTGCCCTCCCTTGGCAAGCTGATTGTGATTCTATCGAGCTACCATTTCGGGGCAAGGGAGCCCCTTGTGTGCTTGATGCTTGGACTGTCTGGAGGGCTCCTTGGGGCTACGTGACAGATTAAGTCACTGGCCAGACCGGAATTTTTCCCAACGTCATCCGTCCAGCTGCGCCTGCCTACGTGCTTGTACAGTGACCCTGTCAGACACATGGAATGATTTCTAGTATTAGCCACACAGAGATATCAATTTAATGTGGTAGATTAATAAATTGTAGACCCCGGGAGAGAGAGCCTCAATGGTAACAGGGATGAAAGTGAATAATCAGGCAAAACTGCTTTGAAGAGCAAAAAGGATTAGATCTGAGAAGCGCAATATCTCACTTGGCCATGATGCACCTTGAAAATGACCAGGTTACTAAATATAATGCCATGACCAAAATTCTCAGAATTGTCCAAGGTAATAAAAAATATATTCTCCCTCCAAAGCATGTAAATTAAAAAGAAATAAATTATGTACATACAAGCACACAAATACAAAACGCCATGGCAACGACAGGTCATCTTATAGCAAAGGCTATGGGGCATGATAGAGTATGTGTTTTTCATTTATAGTTAAGCAAGGATTCTTATGTTACTAGGAAAATTTCTGTTTTCTAAGTTTAGCTGAAAGAGAGACTCA
Source organism: Iguana delicatissima (assembly GCA_948472985.1). Classification (NCBI taxonomy): domain Eukaryota; kingdom Metazoa; phylum Chordata; class Lepidosauria; order Squamata; family Iguanidae; genus Iguana; species Iguana delicatissima. The sequence continues at coordinate 53,087 of CAOKZL010002522.1, forward strand.
AGGTAAACAGATAAAAAAAAGAAACTTCTACATAAAGCAATCCAGTAAACAAACAAACAAAAAATCCAACTCAACCTGGTATTAAATATTGTGATTCTGTCAGGTCTGTCAGCATGACTACAATAATTCTTGCAAGAAGGATAAAATGTCAGATACAAAGCTTTATAAATCTTCTTTTCTGCTCCTTCACATAGATTGATTTATTTGGCTAAGGAACATCACCTATGAATGCTGTTTTTGTTGTTCAGATGAAATATTTGTTATTGTTAATAACTAACAAAGTTCCAGCCTGAGGGGTATTAGGTACTTAAACGGGAACAGAAAAGGTAATGTCAAATAAATGTGCAGATTACACAGTTTTGCTCAAGTGATGAACATTTGACTGGTAAAACATATAAACTTCTGCTGAAACTTGAGATGGAAGAAGAATTAGTTAAAGCGGACACAAATATTGCTTATAATATACATTTAGGACACTGGGGAAAATGCTGACAGGGGGATCAAATTTGCATTGTTTTATGATCTTAAAGGAAAAAAACCTGGCAGATATAAATAAAAAAGCTTCAGATAGATGTTGGAAATGTAGACAACAATTGAGAACTTTTTAGCACATGTGGTGGACAGGAGAAAAGGGAAAAAATCTGGAATCAAACATATTCTAAGGTGTATAACATTATAAAAATTGATGTAACATTAAAGCCTGAACTGTATCTGCTGGGACTAGTAGAAGATCAGCTGGTGAAGAAATACAGCAAAATATTAAGATATATGGCAACAGCTGCAAGACTACTCATATAGTAGAGTAGAAATGGAAGAATATAGAAATTCCAATTAAATAAGACTGGTTCGTTACTCTGACTTCTGGGGGTCCCGTAGGCACACTTTGATTCACTCCAAGTTATAAAGGTGTGGGAAATTAGCGGAGCACTGGCTATAGCAAAATGAGGGGCAGAGTAACCAGTGGGATCTTTTACCCAATTTTACAGGGTCAGGCCAAGCCAAAAAGCCAGACAAACATACTAATAAATGGTTTTTATTAATGAAGTGTTCTCACACACCAATACACTCACTCACACACACACACAAGGGCTATTGAGAAGGGGAAGAGGTGAAAAATGGATAGAGGATATAGCAAAGGGATTGTGGAGATGGAGATATTGCACCTATCTTGAAGTCTTTGGTCCGGGAAGCGGCGAGAAGATCAGAGCTCAGCAAAGAGATGGCTGAGGGGATCATTCAGTTAACAGAGTGCCGGTCTGCTAGGGTGGAGAGTTCTCTGAAGAGACCCTCAAAAACTAGGACTACTTAGAGGGTAGGACATACCTGAAGGGCAGGTCCTCTCCCTGGGAGAACAATGGTCACAGCAAAGGAAGGAATGCCAAACAATGGCAACATGGTTGTTTGCATGATTGGTTTATGCTGGGTTGCAAGTGTTCAGGGTTGCAGTTGCCAAGGGTTGCATTATAAATTTATGTAAATGGACCTCGCTTTGTAGGATTTTTCCAGAATCACAGTTGCTCAATCTGGAGAAAACACACTAATCCCCTCAAGTTGGCTATCTGAGGACCCTTTGTCTATTTAGATATGCATTGCCTGAAATCTCCTTGGGCTATGTGACTGGGGATTTTTCTGGTCTTGACCTGATTTCAGTTGTTCAACCTCTTTGCCTACACGCCCATCCAGGCAACCTCTTTGGCATGGTGGGCATACCTGATATCAAATTTATAGTCCCCAGGATATGATATGCCAATGGTGTAACAAGTTGATCAAATTGTTGGAGTTAGCTGAAATGGACAAATTGATAACACTGACAAGTGAAGAAGTGCTGGTGACTTTCACAAAGGATTGAGAATTATTAATAAGCTTTTTGCAAGAAAATAATATTGTAATATTATTGTAGGTTTTGAAATTAGTATTTTTGAGGAAAAAAGTCTGCAAAACAGCTGCACAGATGTTAGTGTTAGTATTTAGTATTATTGTTTATTGTTTTTAGCAATCAGTATTTAGGGATATGTTTATATTGCATTTCTTTCTTTCTTTTTCCTTTTTCTTTGTATTTCTCTGTATTGGTAGTTTGTTGTCTGTGTCTGTTTGTTATTATGCATTTTGCATTTTAATAAAGAGTGTGTGTAAGTGTAAAAGAAAAATGTGCAGATTACAAGGAAAATGTAAAAGAATTAGCCATAGTGTACTATCTGCTCATTCTGGATGTGAACTGTTATCTTTTATATAATGTTTTAGAGTAAAGTAGACTGGGGCATAACAACACAAAATCAGACAAAGGCAATTTCCACTCTACACTGTTATAGTGGTATTATTCCACCTTCAACATCCTGTGGAATTCTGGGGTTTGTAGTTTGCTGAGGCCAAAGAACTCTCTAGCTGAGAATTCTAAAGGCCCCTCCCTAAACTGCAAAGCCCAGGATTCCTCAGGATGTTAAAAGTGAAATTATATCATTATTAACAGTGTAGTGCAGAAATGGCCAAAGGTATAGGTCAGTATAGTAGAATATAATCTGCTTTCTGCCAGGAGTTGTTGCTGTGTACCTTCAAGTCATTTCTGATTTATGGCAATCTTAAGGTGAACATCCTGTGGAATTCTGGGGTTTGTAGTTCATAGGATTTTCTGGGTCTGAGAGGATGTGGGTTTCCATGGCTGAGCAGGAAAACAAACATTGTTTTCTAGGGTCATAGTCTAAAGATCAAACTACTACACTACACTGTCTGTTACTATAACTACACTTATATAATTTAATGTGTGTGTTGGGAGGGATGGATGATAATTTATATGGTTCATTTTGGAAAGACCTTACCAAAATCTTAAATATTATTTTCTAAATATTTAACTGAAAGAACTTATTAAAAAAATGAGTGAGTGAGAAAACAGAGATTTGATCCTCTTCATGCTATCATAGTGGTGAGATAATACTGAAGATTTACTGAAGCAGTTAAATATTGTCATCTTCTCCTGTAAGGTTTCATGAAAAACAAAACAAAACTATAGTGCTATGTGAAAGATTTGTCAACATAGGTCCAGTTCTGCATTAAAAAGGCAGCACAACTGATTCTGACCAAACACTTTATGTGTAGTTCCTGTAGCACTTTGCTAATAGGAGCTAATACTCATAGCTGTGAAAGGCAACCAAATAGATCAAGCAAATGAAAAGCACTTATCTGTGCAACAGCAGCATCCCTTCTCTATCCTCATAGTGGGTAACTAGTATTTGAAGAAAGAGAAACCATATCTCCCTGTTGAGAGAATTCACTGGAGAAACATTTGACTGAATAATAGGAATTCAGGTCCCATGCCAATATGGTGAGGTTGCAATAGGATAGCTAATGTTCTGTGTCAAATTAAGAAACTGCCATCTTTTGTGAATGTGAATCCTTGATAATAGGCACTAATGGTTTTGAGCTATGAAGGGGCTTGCTTAATAGACATTAATGACTTGTGGCTATCAATTTCATTGGCTTGTTACACATGAGGGCTAGACCAAAGGAGAGTGGAGGTAGAAAAACTGTGGCCTATCCAAGTGTGCACTATTTGTTTTAGAGAAAACTGCTGCTACTATACAAACCAGTGCTGTTTGTCTCTGTGCTTACCTTTTCCCCATGCACACTTTGTATATTCGTTACTAAAAAGATTTTTTTTAAAAATCGGAAGTCTCCAAGATATTTTCCCCTGTGAAAACTGACCTAGCTGAAGCTGCATTTGGAAAAATTCCTACTTTTTTGCAAAAATGGCCAGAGCCATATTCAGACCTTTGCTTGCTTGTGTACAGAGCTAAATGGGTGGTGGGGATATAGGCCCGTTTGCATGTAAGATCTGTTCTCATGTTTCCACATGTTTGATATTGTCCTAGCCCTTTTCACATTGACTGTGGGGCTCTATATAGGGTTCTGTAATTGTGTTTTCACTTGGCCACTATGTGGTTACATAGCTTCCATGATGAGGAACCCAATCTTTTCAGATGTGCGCATTTACCTTGCTCTATTTACATAAACTTAGGGTAGACAATGAAGACATTGTAATAGGTCAGAATTTTCCATATCTTGGCTCAGTCATTAATTAGCATGGAAACTATGGTCGAGAAATCACAAGAAGATTAGGACTTGGAAGGGTAGCTTTCAAAGAACTAGACAAGATCCTGAAGTATAAAGATATATCACTGAGTACTAAATTTAGGATTATTCATGTTATCACATTTTCAACTTCTATGTATAGTTTTGAAAGCTGGACAGTGAAGAACATGAATAGGAAGTAAATCAAAGCATTTGAAATTTGGTGCTGAGGAAGAGTTCTACAGATAACCTGAATTGCTAAAAAGGCAAATAAATGGGTCCTTGAGTAAAACAAACCTGAACTTTCCCTACAAGCAAAGATGGCTAAATTGTGGCTTTCGTACCTTGGCCATATCACAAGAAGACGTGACTACTAGAAAAGACAATAATGCTTGGTAAGGTAGAAGGCAATAGGAAAAGAGGAAGACCATATTACTGATGGATAGACTCAATCAAGGAGGCCTTGGCCCTGAACCTGCAAGGTCTGAGCAGGGTGGCTGATGATAGAGTGGCTTAGAGGTGCCTCATCCACAGGGTTTCCATAAAACAAAATCACACTAAACAAAGTTAACAACAACAATAATTCTGTTGAACAAGGCAATAGAATTCTGAGGTGGTAGAGTAGCTCAACAAAAGTTTTTTTTTTTTTTTAATTTTGCTTCTCTTTCCTTCTGAGCTGGCTTTCTACTGGTAAAGCTTTTTGTTTTGCACGAGGAACATTCAGAAATGTGATTCTCACTGGCAAGCCAGTGTCATCTATTATAACACAGTGTGGAGGGCGCATTACAGTGTGAATTAGTCTTGAATGACTGAAAGCATTGATAGGTCAATACAACCAAGATTGTCTCTTCAGTTTATAATAAAGATGGGTATAACATCAAAAATCTTGATTATCTTCAAATGGACTTTTTACAGCGTACACACAAGATGGGTGGCTTTACCTTTGAGGCACTGGAAGTACCAGCTCATTTCAGCCACCCTAGAGGAGAAACACAAGGTGAGGCTCCACTGAACACATAGAAGAAGCACTTGATGAGACACTGGAAATAGAGAAAAAATGTGAAAGGCAAAATTGCTAAACACACAGGCATTCTGAAACACCCTGCTTTGAATAAATGTGCAGACTCTATTCACAGTACATAATATATTTTTATGGGAGGAGGGGAAAGATTGCTCAAGGCTGAAGATGTATACTATAGTCAATTCACTAGCAGCATCACTGCTCTTGAAAAATGTGTCTTGCACTTGAAAAGCAAACAATGAACTGACCAACATATTTCCCTTCATAGCTTCTTCTAACAGTGAAGATTTTGATGGCAGCAGCATGTGTTCTGGCCTCCCTTTTCGAAAAACACAGGTACAACCCATTTACTATGAACAAGATAAACCACTTCCTCCCATAGACCCAATACGTGAAAGAGCTCATCTGAGCTATTACCTGTCTCAGTATGCATAAGTAAAGCATTGTGCTAGGTCACTATGACCTATTATTATCCCTATCATTATGATCTTTGCCAATTTTAAACATATTTTAATGGAATGGAATACGAGTTGAATAGAACATGGGGTTGCTTTCATGTTTCAATTAAGAGACAACAGGAATGTTCCTGTTTCCAGTGAGGAAGGAAATGAGAGCAAACTCACTGACTGTCAAAATAACTTGTCAGACAGATTCAGGTAAAGTGTTAATGAGACTCCAAAAAGAACCTAGTCTATTGGGCTTGATGGTGGATTGCATCAATGTCATGTAATGCACTGTAGAGACCTAAGAGTATGGGAAGCAATGAGGTGAAAGGGCAATGATGAACTGAAGACCTTTATAATTTCTTATAAAGATACTAATTAAAATAAGGCCTAAGGGGTGTGTGTGTGTGTGTGTGTGTGTGTGTGTGTGTTATAGAAAATAGTTTAGCATTGAGTATTGATGCATCACTCAAGGATGACACATGCAGCTTCAAAAACTTTGTAACTGGCAAACTCAGATTCTGGAAAAGGGGGAAGGGAAACCTTGCACAAGTATCTGCACAAATCCTAGTCTATTCCAATCCACTCACTTTTAAGGGAGACTCGAGGCATTGACTTTACATTCCTATCTACATAGTCCATTACTCATCAAGGGCAGAGTTTTGTCTGATTTAGAGACATTCTTGGGTGGACACAATTCCTCCCCATTCCCATCCCCATCCCCTTCCCTTTCCCACTGAAAGAAGTTTTGTGGTTCAAGGGCCAGATACAAGGAACATGAATGAAGATCTCTTTAGCATGGTGTTTGTACCTTAGCAAATCTTTAGAGCTCAACACTCATTCTTTTCCTGACAATTCAAACAAACAAACAAACAAACAAACAAACAAACAAACAGCACTTTTTCCTCTGGCCTTGGAATACAAGTGCATCTGGTTGCAAAATGGATCAAATAAAAGTGCTTTGCCCACCCAAGAAATTGTCAGTGGTGTGTGTTTCCTTTTCTGCAGGCAAGGTGGTGGTGCTGGTGGCAGCCGTTAATTATGTAAATAGAGGATCTTCAGGGACACTTTCAGTATTAAAACTGTCCATTTGTTTATATCCTTTGATGTGGCTTCTTCTTTAACCAGTTACTAATCCATGAAATGACCCATCCACTTCTAACCTGACCACTGTATTTATCCAGGAATTGTTCATGGGAGGACTTTTTCAAAAAAAAGCATACAATTATTCATGCAGGCTTCATTTTTTTTTTAAAAAAAAAAATGAGAACTGAGGCAGAAATAGGACAGAATAACTCACTGATTGTCAAAATGATTAACTGAAAACAAAAATTGAAACATTCATCCTTCTTTATGCAGGATCTGCATTCTTTGTTTTAGTACCCATTGCATGTTTCAGTTTCTTAACAATGCTAGCATTTTTAATGGAACAGAAGTCAGAGGGCTGGACTGTTTTCATTTTTTTTTAAGCTGCTATATTGGCTACCCAGTACTCTATCTCTCTGTGTGTGTATATGTGCTTGTGTGTATATGTGTGTGTATATGGTGAATTAGCAATTTGACATGCAAGTTATTTAATTACTCTTGAGGTTATGTCTTCCAGCCCTGTTGCCATTTTAATTTTGAATTTGCCAGTTACACTACTTAAACCCCAATCCTCTTCACCTCTAATTAATATGGCTTTTCAGATGACCTCATGTGAAATATTTTCTCCAGTGAAGACTAGTAAGAATAGTTAATTTAGATTCTTCAGACTCTCCTCATCTTCTTTCATTATCATTTCGCACCTTTCCTGTCTAATTGTCCTTCTGTTTGTGTGTATTCTGCTTTTGATATATACAAAGAAATGTAAATTTTGATGTAAATACTCTACAGCATTTTTTTCTTGTTTTATCATCCACTTCACTTTTGCCCAGGTTTTTAGTCTATTTTAGTTTCCTTAGGGTGCATCCAAACAGATTAAAAAGGCCTAAAACTTTCCCCCCTCTTTTCTCCCCTCTTTTTTTTTTTTTTTTTTGCAATTTTATACCAGATTACAATAAACTGACTTGGGGAACTGGTTTAAAAAAATTCTGGTCATATCAGGAGCTGCCAAAATAAAATCAGAAAGAACAGGAACAAAATAAGAGACTTTCTGGCTGGTTACACCCTTAGTTAGAAAAGACTTCACTTTGTTAAAGAATTTTTTTTTCTTTTATAGCTTCTGGGACTATGCGAGCTAACCACTTTGTTATTCTCTTTGTTGTGTTTGTAACTTTAGACATCTGTGATACACATTCATTTCTATTTTATTGCCAGCAAATATAGTCTTCAAGCTTTCTGACAAATTTCACTGTCCTGGTTCTTCCTTCAACTTCTATATAATTCCATTTGGAAATATGCCCATGTGAAGAGATTCTGGGCAACATTCTCATCAAAAACATTTCCAAAAAGTTAAGCGAGGTTCAGTGTTACCACGGCATTCTGGTCTGGTTTTTGGTAAACTAAAATATCATTTTGATATCATAATTTGGCCCTTTTCCCCCATCAGCTGAGGGTTTGTTGGGCACCACCGGACAAGCACAACGCTAGACATGGGCGATAGTTGTAAAGTACCAGATATAGCCAGTTCCGCTTCAGGGGGTAGCCACCCGAAACAGACACCTTGATTGTAAAGCAAAAGAACTTTTTGCCTGTGAAAGCACCTTGGCAAGCTAGGCATCTAATGGCCGAGCTAGCCACATCTGCATACCAGCTATACCATTGTCAATTCGGTTTGTAACTCAATCATGTAAATCCTGACCTTTCGGAGCCCTTGTCTCCATCCCAAAACTCATTGTTCTCATGCAAAAACCAGACTAGCCTGCGGTCATTCTGTCCCTATAAAAATTGTCTCACTTTGGGAGCTCTTCGGAACTCTCACTGGACTGAGCTGAATTCACTTGAAATCACTAAGCTGAAATCACTCGAAGCTCTGTTTGGATCTTTGTCCTCGCCTTGCTGCTGCTCGGCTCCACAGATTCCCCTTGGTCTACTCTCCGGGTTTCCCTCCTTATCTTCAATTGGCGTCTACAGGACTTCGGACAGGTGGCGTATTGCTTATTTCTCTAAACTTTCTCTCTCTCCTTCCTCTCTAGTTAGGTGTGTTTGAGTTTTATTATTTTCTTTGCTTAATAAAAACTGTTAGTATTTTGAAACTGCTTGGCTCCTCACTGACCTGAACCGGTATACATAGAATAAAAGGTCTCGCTGCATTGCCCTGCCTCTCGTTAGCCAAGAGAGTTTTCCAGCTAATTTTCCCCATCTTGCTTATTTTGGTTTGTTGTTTGGGTACCCCTCCCGGGACCCCCAGTCTACAGGGTAACATCAGGTAATTGTGTCCTGAAAGATAACTATACATCTAGGCACATTTCTACACTGCTCATGTGGTTCCCCCATGATGAATTGGGATGAATTGACTCTACATGCTGATACCTCATAGATATCATAAGCCTACACCATGGCTGGAGGTCTCCACATTCAAATGTAGAAAATGAAAGGGCTTCTCACATTGTTGTTTCTTTTGAAGGAAAATATCATGAAAAGCAACTGAAAGAATTACAAAGTTAAAGAGAAAAATTATACTCCTTTGGAAGGAAAGGCCAAAGGACAAGTAAAGAAAATGAGAGTGCTTTACCTTTTTTTTTTTCTAAAGTGGTAGCCTTGCCAGTCTTCAACCTCCTCCATCTCATTTTTAAAACACAAAGCTGAAGAAACACAAGACTCAAATTTTAAATGAGTAATCATGCCAAGAGTTGCAATGAAGTAATGACATGGGGATCTATTACCAGAGACTTGGTAGTACCAATAAAAGTGAACATAAAAAGTAGGGGTAAAAGGAGTCAAAATCTCATAACTCAGACTCCTATATCACTTACTTTTGGGAGGGGGAAAATGAAAATAAAATATTGTCTGTGTGGGTGAAAGATTGCATGCCAAGATTCAATCCAAGGGGATCTTCACACCAGACTCTGAAAATATGAGCTAATGCCAGAAATGTTGTCAGTGTTCAACTCCTCATACATTCAGTTCTATACTCTAATGAATTCTGTATGAAAACTAGTAGCACATCCATGTATTTCTCTAATGTGTTCACCACATCTCTCACACATACTTCTGAACAAAAGTATTTAAGTAATATCTCACTGATTCTTTTATTCCAACTTTATTGGAGAATAGAGGGTAGAGATGAAAAGGAAATTTGTTGAGTGAACATTTCTCTATAAAAATATTTACCACACACCTTGAGACAGGCAATGGAACAAAGCACATTGTGTCTGGGGAAAAACTGTAGTGTTGAAGTTTGTGATTAATTCTGGGGGAAAAAGGGCAAAAAAACATATATTCAACTGAAACATATCCGTAACTAAAAATCTGCATATTTTCAAAGTGTGTGCAAAGGAGATATACTTTAGGAAAATTGCACAAAACTATATGTTGTTGTTTTTTTAAAAAAATGCAAAAGTACACACACACAGAGAGAGAGAGAAAGAAGAAAAAAATCCTCTTTCTGACAGATATCTGGAATGACATAAGGACATTTGTAAGATTTCATGTAGAAATAGCAATAATGTGAGACTGACTAGTGTAGATCAGAGAGTTAGCATCTTGTTGCAGTTTGAGTGCTGGACTACAGGAGACCAGGGTTCAAATTCCTGCTAGTCATGCAAACACTGAGTCACCATAGGTGAATCACACTCAGACAAATAGAAAGGAAATGGCAACCTCCATTTCAAGAACTCTTGCCAAGAAAAAAAAAAAAACTGTGATAAGGTTGTTGTAAGTTAGAAATGACTTGAAGGCACCGACAATGCATACAAGTATGAAAGAAACTGCACTGGCAACCAATTTATTTCTGGTCTGAATTCAAGATGCCTGTGATAATATTTAAAGCTCTGTATGGATTTGAATGTCAAGACTTAAAGGAGCACCTTTTCATATATATCCCTTCCCATGAACTTAAGGATGCCGGTACCATTGAGAACAATACAAAATGCGAGTACATTGGTGTTACCCTAAAAGTGGGGAATCTTGAGGTCCACCAGCAGTGCCAGCATTTTCTTAGGATCTGAGGAATTATTAGCTTGAAAGAGGCCTGTGACAGGAGGTCCCGAAGCAGAAGATTGGAGTGGCTCAAACAAGAGCCTGAGGCTAATTCAGAGGAATGGGAATGGGAATCTGGAGGGCCATGTGCAGCATGATGCCCAACAAAACATTGGTGGGAGTCATGACAATCTCTTAATGTCTTGGTTGGGTAAGGTAAACAGGAAAGGTCTCTGTAAGATATGCACACAGCAAAGGTGCTTGACTGTTTCACCTGAGCAGTTTCACCTTCTGTTGTTTCTAGGAGTGCTTGTACCTTACCGCCCTTTGAAAAGATCACCCCAAGACTATCAGCTCTGGGCTTTCCTGTCTAATCCTTTCTGACCTTATGACCTGGTCATGCTAAGGTCCCCCTGACCTGGCTACGTAAGCACAGTCAGCAACATGTTTTCAGCATAAATATATCTGATTTATGAAAAATAGCACACCTTTCTAAGTGGAGATGTTGGTTGTGGTAACATGGGTAATATGGGTGAGGATGTTCTGAGTTGTGGCAGCCAGATTGTGGAATGCCTATCCCTTTGAGGGCCAAATGTGCCAACACTGACTACTTTCCAGCAAGAAGCTGAAACATGGATTTTTAAACAAAGGTGTTCTAATTTGTTTCAAATATACATGTGCATGGCTTTGAATTGTTGTAGATTTTAAAATGGCTTTAACTGTTGCTTTTAAAGTGGTTTCAATTGCCATAATGTTTTACTATATTTTTATCTTGTTCAAACTATCTATGCTTATAATCTGTAAATGCTTTAAATTGTTTATATTGTATGCTGCCCTGAGGTTCTGTGACAAATGGTGGGACAGATTTTGTGCAATGGCTGGACACATTCCTGTCTCTTTAGTACAGCTTTTGTATGGTTTTTAATTGGTATTGGTTTTTATGATCGTCGTCGTCGTCGTCGTCATGATCATCGATTGTCTTCTGGGAATAATCCAAAAATGTTCAGCCTTCTTAAAAGAGCTTTCGGCAAGATATAAAGAACATTTGAACAAAGCCTGGAAACCATGTCCTATGAGGAGCAGCTTAGGGAGCTAGGTATGTTTAGCCTGACAAAAAGAAGGTTAAGAGGTAACATGATAGCCAAGTTTGAATATTTGAAGGGTATTATGTTGAGAAAGGAACAAGTTTGTTTCCTGCTTCTCCAGAGACTAGGATACAGAATAACAGATCCAAACAATGGGAAACGACAGTTGACATAAACACCAGGAAGAACTTCATGATGGTAAGAGATGTTCAATGGTGGAATATACTGCCACAGAGTATAGTGGAGTCATCTTCTTTGGAGGTTTTTAAACAGAGGCTGGATGACCATTTACCAAGGGTACTTTGAGTGTGTGTTTCTGAATGACAGGGGGTTGGACTTGATGGCCATTGTGGTCTCTTCCAACTCTATGATTCTATGATTTCACTATATTTAATTTGTCCTCAATTCACCTTACAGAGTTCATTATTCATCTACGCATCAATGATGATCTCTGTCAAAATGGTTGTTGTTGACTGTGATGATGATGATGATGATGATGATGATGATGATGATGATGATATTTTTCTGTATGTCACCTTTTTTTCCTGAAATTGGCACTCAAGTCAGCCTACAATTTAAAAACAATACAATTATAAACATACTAACACTGAATATTAATAAAAGGTTGAGCTATCAAAATGATTTAAAACTAGACTTTAAAAGATAAAATGCTAGTAAAAAGGCAAAACCCTTAAAAAGATAAAAATTCAATCTAAAACAGTATAGTAGTTGACGCCATGATACTGGGAAAGAATATGGTTTCCAGATGCAAGAACAAAGGTTCCCTTTCAAGGTCTCCTGGCCATGTAAAATGAACATGTGGACACAGAAGCTAATTTATAGCAATTCACATGTCTGGTCTATCTTACTTAGTACTCTATATGTTTACAGGCAGTGGTTCTCTGTGATTTCAGGTAAGAATCTTTCCCAACCCCAACTGTCAGAGAATGAATATAACATCTTTTTTTATGCAAGCCATTTAGAATCATATTTAGAATCATAGAATAGAAGCATAGAAGCATAGAGTTGTAAGAGATCACAGGGGCATCCAGTCCAAGACCCTGCTGTGCAGGAACATACATCAAAGCACTCCCAACAGATGGCCATCCAGCCTCTGCTTAAAAACCTCCAAAGAAGGAGACTCCACCACACTCTAAGGCAGCATATTCCACTGTCAGACAGCTCTGATCCTCAAGAAATTCTTCCTGAGGTTCAGGTGGAATCTCTTTTTCTGTATCTTGAATCCATTACTCCTTGTCTTAGTTTCTGGAGCAGTGGAAATCAAGCCTGTTCCCTCTTCGATATGACAACCTTTAAATACTTGGCTATCATGGCCCCTCTTAACCTTCTCTTCTGCAGACTAAACACACCCAGCTCCCTAAGTTGCTCCTCATAGGGCATGGCTTCCAGACCCTCCACCATTTTGGTCGCCCAGCTTGTCAATATCCTTCTTGAAATGAGTTGCCCAAAACTGGACACAGTATTCCAGATGAGGTCTGACCAAAGCAGAATAGAGTGGTACTCTTATGACAGTTACAGTGAAGTATATAGGAGGACCCACATCTATTTCAGCTGCTAAAAGGTTTGGTAAGGTGCAAACTCAGGAAGAAGCATTTGCTTTTAAACAGAAATTCTAAATATATGGCATAAACTACAGATGGAATTTAATGGGTTACATACAATCTGCTTTCCATATACTTCCTTTCCTGGTTGTGGTAGACAGATTCCCATATTCTAAAACATACAGAAGCTAAACCAAAGAAAAAAGTATTTAAGAAAAAAGAAAGGAAGAAAAGAACTAGAGATTTTACTGGAAATATAATTTCTTGTGTGTCTTGTATTTAAAATAATTCAGTGACATTCTTTTTCAAGTATGTGATAGTTTGCCTGTCTTTCTCTTTTTAAATTCATCTGGCTTAACTTTGATATTCCCCAACCTGCTATGGATTCCAGGGCCTCTGAAATAGAAATTCTGCAAAAAAAGTCAGATTTGGATGTAGACCAATCTGTACACGTTAAAAAAACTAAGTCATTTAATGAATTTTTGCATATTGTAGCAAGCCCTCTTGATGTGCCTCCCAGTATGAATTTCATACTTGAAGTGTTACATCTGCTGCCACTTTCACAAACGTGAAACTATTTTCATTAAAAGAGATTTCCACTGGATTAACCTTCAGCATTCTGAATGTGTCATTTAATCACTGCTGCTATTTTTTCATAATAGAAAAGAACAAACCTTATGACTGTTGGCTTTATATAAGCAATACTGTATAAACACTGAGAGATTTGTGCTTATGCAGCAGAACCATGCAATTGTCTTGGAGGACCCAAGGAAAATGGAATTCTCATGGGTTGCTGGCCAAACATTTTACCAAATCACATGCTCATTTATTTTCAGATTTATTTCCAAAGATAAGTGCAATCAATGCTAAATATTTTACTTTCCCCTGTTTTTCCTCAGACTCAGTAAATATTCATAATGGCCCCGGTATTTTTGACTTAGGGAAGGTTTATGTTTCTATGACTCAACATCAGATAATCCAATTTTAATACTGAAATCCTCCTGGTCTCACTTATCATTTGTCAAAAACTGTCCAGCCATATCCAAGACTGGCTAAAAGTCATCAGTGTTTAGTGTCTGATCCACTAATTTTTTTAAAAAGGCATCAAATTGTGTTCATCAATATTTGCCCCCTGGACACTTAAAAGTAATATTCTGGCTCATCCCATACTCCCCTTATTGGAAAATCACAAATTAATAATCCAAGATCCCAGTGTCTGACAAAGTAAACTAATAACAGAAATTAATTGCACAAGTAATAGTGACTACAATCTGATTAAAACATCTATTGCAACTGCCTGATTCCCATAGCTGCTTACTCACCTTTTTATCACCGTTAAGGGACTAGAAACAGAATTGAACAAATCTGTAGTACTTCATTATCCACTGCAATCCTGCAATGAATGTTACCATGACAAGGACAAAAATGAAGAAGCATTACTGACTAAAGCTGCACCATTATGGGTGAAGCTTTAAATATGTTTTCTAAAAACAGAATCCAGCAAGTGCAATGGGATGCACTCCTAGGAAAATGTTTGCTGGGTTGAAGCCTTCTGTCAGTTACTAGCACCATTAAAATTTGTTGTGCTTTCCATACTTAGATGTAAGTTTCATTTAAGAAGGTCAATCTTATTTCTGAACAAATAGTTATATAATTACGCTATTAGTTACTCTTCATTAGACTTTATTTTGCTTCACTTCACAGAATTTTTTTTATATCTGCATTTCTACTGTAGAAATTAATATTTATATTTTACCAGTATTATTCCCTTTAATAACAAACTTGGATGTCTAACTACCTGTTATTTTTAAAGAGAGATGGGACCAAAACTTATGACTAACTTTTACATACTTAGGTGAAGTTCCCAGTATGCAAAAGTGCATACTTTTGTAAATTAAGAAGGAAAAAGGAACAAAATCAAATGGTCTGACAGGTATATGTGAGAGGCCAGGGGCTGAGGAGTATTAATGGCACTTGAAGCTTATATACAGGAAAAGAGCAGTGTCAAAAGTAGGACTGGGAAAGAAAAAGGCTGTCTTTCTCGATTCTTAGACTTTTTCCTTTCAACAGCCCCAACCAAAATAGCTTATGCTGAGGGATTATGAGAGTTGTGGCTGAAGAATATCTGGACAGCCACAAGTTGTCCACCTGCAGCTCAAAGCAGAACTTTAGCAGCTTTGACCACTGGTGATACCCAGCTGACAAAAGGAAAGGCAGATCTGGCTTATAAAGCATGCAGGCCCCGCCGCAGCTTATTTGCATTCAGCACCATGTGCTCAAATGCAAATACTCTCCTCAGTCAAGTCTCCTTCCTTCCGAGGACTAAGCAAAGGTATCCCTCCCTGCAGCCAGGCTTCACTGTGTCAGAGCAGAAAATTAATCTATAAAGTTATAAAGATCTTAGCCTTTCTTGAACCCAAGATTTGTGTTGTTGTTGTTATTATTATTACTACTAATACTACTGCAGATGTTCCACAGAAGTTGTTACATTGTTCTTCTTGTTGTCGTTTTTTTGTTACATTAATATCTCACCTTTTGTCCAATGAGGCCAAGCTGCACACAGTGACTTCCTTGCTACCATATTCTCATAACAACCTTTTGAAGTAGATTAGGCTGAGAAAATGTGACTCACACAAGGTCACCTGATGGATTTCATGAGACATTCACTTACAATGAAAGGAAGCAGACAATCAGGCCCTTTTCGCACAGCGTCTGGCATGCGAAAGGGCCCCTCAAGCGTTGTGTGATTGTGAGGAGCAATCTGCAGAACACACTCACAATTGTGCGACGCTCCAGGGTAAGGCAGGCGCTGCTTGCGCACATTTTCGGCTTTCAGCCAAAAATGGTGCGTGATTGTGCATTGCTCCATGGCCCCGCGCACACTTGCCATGTGTGTGGAGCCTCGAGAGCCATGGCAGTCACGCTTCCTGCCCCAGCGCAGCCTGAGAAACTCCCAGGCTGCGCTGAGGAAGGAAGAGGCGGGGCTCTTGCGCTACCTGCTCACGAGCAGGCAGCTCGTGCAGAGCTGAAACAGCGGGGATGCGAGAGTCTCTCGCTGGAGGCTGCTCGCACGATCCCTGCACCCCAGCACCGAAAAAAGGTAAGGTGCGAAAAGGGCCCCAGAAAGGATACAATCAAATTTTCAGGCCAAGTTGTATTGTCAAGGAGTTCTTCTGAACATAAACTCTATTACACTGGTTGACCCTTTATGTTATGTCAGGCTAGAACATTTTAAACACAGTGTCAGACTTGCTAGACAGCCAAGCTGATGGTTATAGAGATCTATTGGCCATTTTGTTGGCATGGAGACAGCTTAGATTAAATGTAAAGATAGCATTCTGATGTCATGCTTAATGTCATAAACAGCATAAATTTCAAGCCATGGTAGAATGACTTAAAAGTTGAGCTAAATTTGAGCACTATCAAGGCAAACCTCTGTACCAGCAGATAATGAAAAGAGTTACACTGGAGCTATGTTAACTTCTTCAGAGGTGAAAAATTGTGTATGGGTTTGCAGTTTGTATTCATAGTATGCTATTTAGGTCATTGCAGTGACCTTGCAGTGTAGGAAGACAATTGTTACTGGGGGAATACAGAATTTGGGGAGAAAGGTTGGTTGGGACAAGTTTCTGTGGGAAAATACATTTTTGATGGCTAATGAAAAAATGACCCCCTTATTGATGTATTTTAATTAGAAACTATGTTGTGAAGCTTACCAAAGTACAATAAAATAAAGCATTTTACATGTGCAAAATAGTTGTGTCAATAGTTGTGACTACACAGATCACATTTTTCTAGATGGACATTAAGACAGAAAACTTAGATAGCAGTGCAGTGCAGATAACACCGTGTGGTTATGTTAGATGGGAGTTCAGAATAGACAAAAGAGAGAATACAATTATACATACATTTACTGAATACAGGATGCGGTGGAAGTTGCAGCACTATAAGATCTAAGAGATACTGTTCCAAACCAAAGTAACAAGCAAAAAGCATTTTAGCATCTGCTTCACACCTGCCTACACACACACACAAAATCCCACACTCTTTGGGAGTTCAAAAATATGCACAGTTGGATGGTATCCTGAAGGTCCTGAAGGTCAAACCTCTGCTAATGATTCAGGATATCCACAGATAAAATGTACCTCAGCCATAAAGCAGAACCGTATATTCCTAAATTAAAATAAACATATCAACACATTATTGTGAAATAAAATTAAAATCCATCTCTCTCTCTCTGGCTCAGAAACACAAACCTCACTTAAGTTACAAGGGGAAGAGCTGCAGCCCAACAAGGTGGAAAAGGCAAAGTTCTAAGCACACTAAGCAAAAAATATTTCTAATATGTCAATACAATATATTATTTTCATATACTCAATCTCTCCTATTCTCTTTTCAGTGTACCTCATAGCAGAGCTTGCAGAAAGAATCAATTCAGCCTCATTTGCTCACATTGTTTGCTGTAGTTGTCCCTCACCAAATAACTCACTGTATATAATTAATACAGCATTGCTTTCACACAAATAACCTCCTTTCCTCCACAAACAATAATAGCAGTGGCAGCAGCAGTAGTAACAACAACAACAACAACAACAACAATAATAATCCAGTCATATACATGCAGCCTCCAAATTGTCCTTGCCTCTCACCTCCAAAACTGAATTCATAATATAAAAATAATTAATAATCCTTATTGTCTCCAATCTTCCTCCCAATCTGTCCATATTTCACTTCATTATAAATTATACATTTAATCATTAATTTCTGACAAGCAGTCACTTGCTCAGTCCCTTCACTCTTGCAAAGCCCAGGTGATGACATACGTCCCTCTTGCAACACCTTTTCCATCATCATCACATTCATATCACAACATCCTACAGCGCACTTTTGGTGCCTCATCACCTAAACTTCCCAATCCTTTCTCTTCACCTAGTACTCTGCTAAGTTAAGTAAATACCCATTTTTTTAAAAAAAAGATATGTCTCTTCCATTTTTCTTCTATGATTCCAGGACCTGTTGGATCTCACACCATCTCTTTTCAGCCCAATGTCTTGGTCTTCTGACTTCCTGAAGCTCTTCTCAACTTGGTTTGGATGGAAGCAACCAAGGCCAGCAGACACATAAAGATAGGGCCTCATCTGCTTATTTGTGCTCACTGAGCTATTTGCCTCATAGATATGTTCTGTTTTCCTTTCTTCCTCTGATTCCCTTCTTGTTTGGCATGCTTACGTGTATGCATGATATCTAATCAATGCAACACTTGCACGTATCAGCTCCTTGCAAATGTCAGCATGTTTCCTTCCTTTAGAGAGCTGCCCCAAGTGTTTTGCAGGGGGGAAAAAAATGAATGACACAGAGCTTCAATTTGACCTGACCTTCTATTGACCTGACCAAATTTTGAGAGGTGTTTTCTTTTATCCCTTTAACCCCTATTCTGTTTGTTCAGGACAGTGGACATGGACTAGAATTGCTTTGGCTTGCAAAATGAGAAATTTACACTTAAAGTTCTTACATTTTCTGTGTTAGCACTTCTTTGGTAATTTTGCCTGCCACTTTTATTAAAATGCCTAAATAATATTTCTAAATAATCAACCAAAGTTTTAGATCACTTTAGATCTAGCAATGCTAGAAATTTGAAGATTGAAGGAAAATTTGCAGACAGAATTCTTATTGGTGGTGGAAGAGGGGGACAACAGTGCTCTCACTACACCTCAGAGGCCATGGAACATGTATTTCAAATGTCCAGCTCAACAAGGAACCAACCTTATATGCAACTCTAGTGTTGATTCACATGATCACATTAGTCATGTAAACCCATTGTCTTAAGGTGTTACTACTTTGGTCTTGCAAAATATGATCATATGGTGTCATTGTTTTTAGTATTCTGGTGGTATAACATAGTGAACATTTTGTTGTGGGTATAAATTGATGAGAAAAGTAATGTGAAATGGTACTGAGAATAATCTTTGTAGGTTTCATTTAAAGAAATAAATGGGATGTTATTTGCTTCACTTACCTTTAACAGTGGAGTTTTTCAACTGTGTCCAAGATAGAGTCACACTAAGTCCTCTTACATTATTTCTTAGCCTGACTCTCTTGACAAATTTAGTATGCTGGTTCAATATTTCAAGGCTTTGTTGGAGTCAACAAATGAAACCCTCTTGAAGATTTAGTTAATATTATTGAGTATGTTCTATTCAACTGGCACTGGAAAAAGGGATCTTAGTCTGGATGACGGAAGAAATATTGCTATAAACGATGGTTCAGAACAACAACAGTGTCTCCCTAGTGTTTTTTCTTTTTCTTCTTTTAACTTGTGCAAACATTATGCCTTCTTCTTCCTCTCTCTTGTGAGAGGGAACCCTCGTCAGCAAGAATAATGGAGTGGCAAGACTAATAGTAATGTTTCAGCTGCATAAGAATACACACATGGAGAATGACTTTGGTATTAGTATATATTAGTATATATGATCACTTCACTCACTCAGTCTGTCTGTAGCACTATTATCTTCTTTTAGCAGCAAACAACAGGCACAAATACATTGTAGTGAAACAGCTATTCTTTGTTTCTCCCTACTACTCAAGAAGAAGTTAGGCTTTTTCAGAAAGTGAGCAAGTGGTAAAGGAACACTTCCCTTGTGCTTGGCCTATTTAAAAAGGTATGTGTGTATATATATTCTTTTAAGCAATCAGAAATTATGTCCCCTTTTTTTTATCCTGCAGAGAAGGCTTCCTCAATAATTATGAATCATTTTATAACAACAATGTTATTTTACCTTTCAATTTTCTTTGCACTAAAATTATTTTATCACAGTGCACACCACACCAGTGACAAGAACTATTTGGCAAACTAAAGGAATTTTAGTCTAAACAGAATGATGGATGCAGACACATACAACTTGTGACTTATGAAATAAAATGGAGTTCTTCAGCCACTTAAAATTTCCTGTTTCTGCTGTCTAGTTTATTAAGCCTGTTCACCATACATGGTCACTGTAGTACATAATAACTTTTTGAAGTCTGTGCTTATTTACAGTTTTGTTATGCTACTCATTAACAAAAATCTCAGGGTGACATAACACTTATTAAAATGAAACATAATTAAAATAGTGTTATAACTCCCCCAGTAAATGATACCAAAAAAGCCCCAAGCAATTGAACATAAGATTGAGCTGAACATATGGCCCAACTAAATTTCAGAGGTTTTTATGGGGGTGACTGGTGTGGAGAAAACTTTTATAAAGATTCAGGGGCCAAACATTCGGTGGGCTAGGTATAGGAGCAAGTGTGTGTGTGTGTCTGTGTACATGTTTTAATGCTTAGCTTTATGTGCTTGAAAAAATAAAGGCTAGAAATATACCAAAGAAGGAATGAAAGTCCATGATGATGCTGCGTCATCATATGGTGTCAGTTTGTCCCTGGAAGATTTCCAATTCCATTTCAAAATATACTTCAGCAGCTCTAGAGATCTCAGGGACACCTTGGCCCTTTTAGTATGGCATTTGCCATGCAAAAGGGCGCCTGGTGCGGCACATGATTGTGAAGAGTGATCTGCATGATGTACCCACAATTGCGTGACGCTCCAGGGTAGGGCAGGTGCCACTTGTGCACTTTTTCATTTTTGGATTTCAGCCAAAAATGGTGCATATTTGCGCATTGCTCCAGGGCCCCATGCACACTTTACCTGCTCGGGAGCAGGCAGCTCATGTGGAGCTGAAGCAGCAGGGACATGAGAGCCTCTTGCGCAATCCCCACACCCCAGCGCCGAAAAAAGGTAAGCTGCGGAAAGGGCCCTTGACTCTCTTGTAGTCACTTTTTAGGGGAAGAGAAGGAAAATAAATCAGTGTTCAGTCACCTTGACAATGAAGTTGTTGGACATTCATCACTCTCACCCTTAAAAGGTGCTTTTCTTATACCTTTGCATGGGAAAGATGCAGGAGGATCTTCACATTGTGAGAACTGAAAATTTCCTGATTCTTATTATAGCATTGTTTTTGGTTGCATCTCATTGAAAAGTGCACTTTCATAGTGCTAGAGGACCTCACTAAAAAATGTGGAGAAAGGCAGAGAGGATGAAACCATTGCCACAGAACTCTTCCATGTGAAATCTAAGCATAATACATTCAGAAGAAACTACAAAAAAAAAAAGGCATTTTATTGGGATTGTATCAGAATCTTAATTACAATAACAAGGGGAGACAAGAAAATTTCAGTGTAGCTCTCCATATACAGAGTGTAAAGAATTTTATCAGAGATGGGAATTTTCATATAACATCATACCTTCACTCATTTTGTTCTCACCATTTTTTTTCAATACTTAGGGGATAGAATGAGAATTTGAGTATCTTTTGGTGAATTTCATGTCCACACAGAAACATTCTTTTCCACAGAAGAAGACAAAGCTTTTACACAGGTATTGTATTGCTTAAATTTTAATAGGGTTTGTGTGTGAGAGAAAGACAAGAGAGAGAAAGAGAGCTCTTCTTTGAATAAAAACAGTCCTTTAAAAGAAGACAGTAAAGCAACAACAAAACAGTAAAATTTTAAACATTAAAACAATAAAGCAAGAATAAAAAAAAAGTTGTTGTTGCTGTTGGCTCTGAGAAACAAATGCCATAGCAATTAACTGTTGGTTTTATCCTTTCGGTGGGGTGTCTTATGCCCTTTCTGTAGCACCCTTTCATCCCACAATGGGAATGGGAGAAGGACGGGACTGCAATGATGCTTCTGCATGATGTTCTGGTCCCATCCTTCTCTTGTCCCCAGGAAGTGTGATCGTAAATTAAATCATTGATTGGTTTTCCCTGTGATTGACATGCAATCACACCACCATCTCACAGTTACCTGTCCTATGGATGCCACAGAGGCACAATGGCTGCATTTCCTGCCCCAGCACGGCTTGGGAAAGTACCTGGCTGCGCTGTGGAAGGAAGAAGCATGGCCATTGTGCTCCCTTTCACAGGGAGTCAGCCAGCGCAGAGGGGAGTCTTTCTGTTGTGCTCCCCTCCCATCAGAACCGCTTCTGGGATCACCACCAGACAACTCTGGGAAAAAGTAGAGTGTGGAAAGGGCCTTACAAATGTACACCAGGAATAAGAACTGTCAGGCTCTCTCTGTCCCCTCAACAATGTATTTATTTTGTCCATGAAAGACCTCCAGTACCACGATCAGTACAAAAAATGTCATTTCTTGTGAAAATATATGCTATAGTTAAGGATTTATTCTGGGTAAAAACCTTATATTTTTGGCCCAGAAAGCAATATTTCTTGCAGAGGACATAATATTTCTGCAACCAAGATTTCCTGTGCAGAAAGTGCTGTTTTCTAATCCATACAGAGAATACAATATATTTGGTAACACCTCTGCATCCTCAGCAGCATTCTTAAGAAAATCACAAGGACTATAAACTATATATGTACACACACACACACACACACACAATACATACTTGAGCTAATTGCAGATATTGATAATTCTGTCTACTTTTGACAAATTAGCAGGTTGCAGGTGGAGGCTACACAAACACAATTATTTCTCTCTCTTTCTTATATATATATATATACACACACACACACACACATACACAAAGAGAGAGAGTTGTGTGTGTGAGTTTGTGTGGGTGTGTACCTGCTACCTGCTAATTTGTCAAAACTAGACAGAATTGTCAATATCTGCAATTAGCCCAAGTATGTTCTATCTTTTCCCAATAAGTACTCTTTCCTGGTGTTAGTGGTTTTCTTTTAAACTCATCCATAAATTACTTGTCTTTAAAATAATAAAATGGTATCATGTTGCAGAACTGTATAAAAGCTTTCTCAGAAATAAATCCCAATGAGTTTAATGGGACTTACTAAAAGGAATGGGTGTCTACAATTTTATCTTTGGTTAAACTGCAGCAGGAGCTAAGAGAGAAAACAGGAATTTAGCTTTGCTGAGGAAGCAACAACTTTATGCTTTCTTTCTCACCAAATATCTCCCTACAACCATTCTTTCAAGCTGCAGCAGAGAGTACTGATGGGAGCAGTATTTTAAAATGTTTGAAAATGCTTAAAAATGTATTTCTCAAAGTCCTGAGAAACTCTGATGAAGTGAATCCAGGACTGAGTCAAATCTTTCCAGTCTAGGATTTATTCTGTGCAAAGTTTGTCCATTTTAGTTTGCATAGAAAACAGCAATTTCTTTCCAGGAAACAGCATTTTTATACAGAAAATATTTGCCAGAATCCTGTCAGTCAGTTACAATGTTGTAACCTAGACTTACAACTGCATAACAGTTTCCTATTGACATTTGAGGTCATGGCACCATTGCCATGATCACAAATACCACTGAAATTCACCTTAACAGCCTGTCAGTTTTTTTCAGCAACAAGATCTATGGCACTGGTGAAGTGGGTTCACTTAGGACCTGGATGGCTTTTTCATAGACCAAATGACTGCACATTCAAAAGGGAGAGATACAGTAATAATGGGAGATTTCAGCTACCCGGATATATGTTGGCAGTCAAACTCTGCAAAGGTGGCAAGGTCCAGCAAGTTTCTTGCTTGTCTTGCAGACAATTTCATGGTCCAGAAGGTAGAAGAGGCGACAAGGGGATCAAATATTCTGGATCTGATCCTGACCAACAGGGAAGACCTTGTTAATGATGTAGAACTGGTTGGATCTTTAGGAGAGAGTGACCATGCCCTATTAGAATTTGGCATTCAGTGGGGAAGAGAAAGCAAGTGTAGCCAGGCATTCGTCTTAGATTTTAAAAAAGCAGACTTCTGTAAACTGAAGGAGCTGCTTGCTGAAATCCCGTGGTCAAGAATAGTCAATGAGAAAGGAGTTCAGGATGCATGGGAGTTCTTTAAAAGGGAGGTACTGAAGGCATAGGCTAAAACTGTGCCATTAAGGAGGAAAAATGGAAGGCGTCTGAACAAACCGGAATGGTAGACTAAAGAGCTCTCAGCTGAGCTAAGTATTAAGAAAAACATGTACAGGAAATGGAAGAAGGGGGAAATCACCAAAGAAGATTATAAGCAAGTAGCCAGGAGATGTAGGGAGAAGGTCAGAAAGGCTAAAGCACAGAACGAACTTAGGCTGGCCAGAGACATTAAAAACAATAAAAAGGGCTTTTTTAAATACGTCCGCAGCAAAAGGAAAAAGAAGGAGACGATAGGGTCACTGCGCAAGGAAGATGGTGAATTAATAACAGGAGGAAGAAAAAAGGCAGAACTCCTCAACACCTTCTTCACCTCAGTTTTTTCCCAAAAGGATAAAAAACACTCAACCTGGCGGTTGGGGAGCAGGTGAGGAAGTGGGGAAAATGCAGCACAGAATAGATAGAGAGGTAGTACAGGAATACCTGGCCACACTGGATGAATTCAAGTCTCCAGGGCCAGATGAATTGCATCCTAGGATTTTAAAAGAACTAGCAGAGGTCATTGCGGAACCTCTTGCTATAATCTTTGAAAACTCTTGGCGGACCGGAGAAGTTCCGGCAGACTGGAGGAGGGCAAATGTTGTCCCCATCTTCAAGAAGGGAAAAAAAAGAGGACCCAAATAATTATCGCCCAGTCAGCCTGACATCAGTACCTGGAAAGATCCTGGAGCGGATCATCAAACAGTCAGTTTCTAATTACTTAGAAAACAATGCCGTAATTACGAAAAGTCAACATGGATTTCTCAAAAATAGGTCATGCCAGACTAATCTGATCTCTTCTTATGATAGAGTTACTTGCTTGATAGATGAAGGGAATGCTGTGGACCTAGTATATCTTGATTTCAGTAAGACCTTTGACAAAGTTCCCCATGACATTCTTGCAAAGAAGCTAGTAAGATGTGGACTGGACAGGGCTACTGTCAGGTGGATTTGTAACTGGTTGACTGACCGTACCCAAAGGGTGGTCACCAATGGTAGATTCTCATCCTGGAGAGAAGTGACTAGTGGGGTGCCACAGGGTTCTGTCTTGGGCCCGGTGCTGTTCAATATCTTCATTAATGACTTGGATGAAGGAATAGAGGGCACGCTGATCAAATTTGCAGATGATACCAAATTGGGAGGGGTTGCTAATACGCCTGATGACAGGATCAAAATTCAAAAGGACCTGAACAGATTGGAGAGCTGGGCCAAGGCTAACAAAATGAATTTCAACAGAGAGAAATGTAAGGTCCTACACTTAGGCAGAAAAAATGGTATGCAGAAATATAGGATGGGGGACACGTGGCTGGCTAACAGTACGTGTGAAAGGGATCTAGGAGTCTTCATAGACCACAAGCTGAACATGAGTCAGCAGTGTGATGTGGCAACCAAGAAGGCCAACGCAATTCTTGGTTGCATCAATAGGAGTATGGTGTCTAGATCGAGGGAGGTATTGGTACCACTTTATTCTGCATTGGTTAGACCTCATCTTGAATACTGTGTCCAGTTCTGGGCACCTCAATTCAAGAAGGATATGGATAAGCTGGAGCAGGTCCAGAGGAGGGCAACCAAAATGGTGAGGGGCCTGGAAGCCATGCCCTATGAGGACAGACTTAGAGAGCTGGGTATGTTTAGTCTGCAGAAGAGAAGGTTGAACGGGGACATGATAGCCATGTTTAAATATTTGAAGGGGTGTCATGTCGAGGAGGGAGTGGGCTTGTTTTCTCCTGCTCTTGAGACCAGGACAAGGAGCAATGGATGCAAGCTGCAGGAGGGGAGATTCTGCCTGAACCTCAGGAGGAATTTCCTGACAGTCAGGGCTGTCCGACAGTGGAATGTGCTGCCACAGAGTGTGGTGGAGTCTCCTTCTTTGGAGGTTTTTAAGCGGAGTCTGGATGGCCACTTGTCGGGAGTGCTTTGAGGGTTTTCCTGCATGGCAGGGGGTTGGACTGGATGGCCCTTGTGGTCTCTTCCAACTCTACATTTCTATGATTCTATGATTCTATTTTATGATTTACATTTGTCTCAATATATGTAATTCATAACATTACCACTAGTCAATTTTCTAACAAAGACTGGAGTTTCTCTACTTTATTCCATTCTTCTTCATTCTCATCCTGATTTTTACCTCTTAACAACATTGTTAAATTATCCATTTCTTTATATTCCATCACTTTAACTATCCAATCCTCAATCTTCGGAGTCTGGTCATTCTTCCATTCTTTTGCAAAGACGATTCTCGCTGCTGTAACCAAGTTGAGAATTTTGTTTTGTTTGTTTTTCATAAGAATAGTCCAAATTTCACAGTATTCTTCATATATTTAACACAAAAAGAACTCTTAAAAAAAAACAAACTAAGGAGGGATAAATCTGTCAGATAACCCATTCATGCAGAGGACAATAAATACTTGCTGTTTACTTCTTTAAAATGTTTCTATGAATGTTTATGTACACAAAATGAGAATTGTCTTGTTGAATTCTTTTTTTCCATCTTTAACAATTGCAGGTAGCATACTTTAACAAGCAATATAACATTAGACAACAATCTAGGTTTCTTTAGACACCTCCCATTTTTTGAGAGAGGGACTTTTTGAAATTGTGCCTTCAATATCTCACTTTAAAGAAATTACCTTCCATCATTAACTCCATTCTCTTTTGGTATTCCTGGCCACAGAATCACACCCAGAATTTCCCAAATTCACTGAATAAGCTTTCTTAGTCTAGAATGTGTGTCTGACTATGCTTGTCTTCCTTTCCATTGTATAAAATACTCCAGGAGAACATGGTCCCTCCCACCTAAAGTTCTCAACACTTCCACCTCACTAACCAGGTAATCATTGTGATTAGGATCAGATCTAAAATATCAGATATTCTTGTTGCCTCTTCCATCTTCTAGACAATGAAATGATCTGCAAGCCAGTGGTCTGTTTCTCTGAAATATGTTATACTACTCTATTACCACATTCCAATAATGAGACTCATCCCACCAGGTTTCAATGATGTCTATTATATCATATTTACTTTGCTGGGTTAACAATTCTAAACAATCTTGTTGATTTCTCATGCTCCATGCATTAGTGTACAGACATCAAAGATCATGGGTCATTTCCCCTAGCTGCTTATTTAAGGTTTTGCTCCCCTCCCCCACTGTTGGATTCTCATACTAATCAGCCAGTTCTCCTTACAACATTTGGGCTATTATCTCCTCCACTTTATGAACTCCTACCCTCAATAATAATGGCTTCCTCTCCTACATAACTCAGTTTAAAGGCTTGTAAGACTCTTAGCAAAAACTTTCTGCCAACTGCTGTGATGTGCAACCCATCACTTGCCAAAAGTCCATCTTAATGAAACCTGGCAGCACCATCTGAAGAGCCAGTTATTCACCTCCACTATTTTTCTCCGTTCCTGAGCCATGTCCTTCAACTGGAAGGAGAGATGAAATGACAACCTGTACTTCAAGATCCTTCAACTTCCTACTCAGATCCATGTATAATCCCTACCCAGAACCATGTATAATCCCTACCCAGATCCATGTATAATTCCATAGCAAAGCTATGCCTTGTAGTGCTGTTGGTTTCCACATGCACTAAAAGCAAAGGCTAATAATAATTTCTATCCCAGGGAGACAACACACCTCTTGAGACATCCTATGAGGCCCACAAACCACTGCTTCTGTTCCCTTTAGCAGGGAGTCCCCTACCCCCCCCCCCACATACATCTCTGGGAATTGGCAGGGGCCTTTCCATGTGCTGAATTTTCCAAGGTCACCTTCATGTTCTTTGAGGACTGACACTGTTGTTCTTCTTCTTGTTTGTCATAATGAATGATGTCTGACCTTTCTAATTCTATGTGTCACATTCCTTCAAATATCTATCTTCTGTATTTAGGAACTGACCTCCTCCTCAGTGACACCTTTGTATTTTCCTCAATCAGGATGTTCTGTTTCACTCTGTCCAAGAAAATCTCATGCTCCCTAATATGCTAAAGAGTATATATTTGGACCTCAAGTTGATGGACCTTCTCTTCCAACAAAGAAACTAACTTACACTTGCTGCTGTCATTTTCTTGTTGCACTGGCTACCACATCGTCTGGCAAGAACACAGACATACCAAGCTGTTGCAAGTGAATCCAACATGCATATTTAGTACTCTTCATTAGTCACTGAAACAAAACTTGAGGCCTCCTCTTCTTAACGCTCCTCTGCTAAACACCCTTGCTAAACACAATAGAGCGCTAATGGACACACATTCACTTAAACAAGCAGCTTTACCCCAGTAGCCACAACAACCTTAACCCAACAAACTCTCCCAAAATACTCTCTAGAGCCTGAGGAGGTTTAACCAAACAGACACAAGCTTACCTTTTGCCATCTCTTCCACCACGTCCATGTAGAACACTGGTTGGCTTCATACCATTCTACAACTGTCACTTTCACAGTCGTAAACAGCATGGGCCAATGGTTGCCATTGTTCACAAACAAGGTTTCTCCACCTGCAATCTGAAAATAGTTTGGATTAAAATTTTCCTAACAAATAACTTGATTTTTGGCACTGGAGTATTTGAGAAGAGAACCCAATGTTAAGTATTAGAACACAAAATGTCTTAATTCTGTTTTTCAGCAAATTATGACATAACAAAGCAGAAGATTAATATTCTAGTTGTTAGTAAATTCAGGGGATCAAAATTACTTCCGTTGTAGAAACATTAGATTTGCTGGAATCAGAAAACTAATGATAGGAAATGGACATTTTGTTTTATCTTTGAGAGAAAAAAATGATTTTGCACATGTATCATTTGGACATGGAACATTTAATACTCCATAATAGATAGAAAATTTAGGAATTCCCTACAACATAAACAACAACTTTTTAAAACAAATCTAGCATAGATGTAGGCATTTGTAACATGCACAGAGATGAACTTTTGCCCCTTCACCTTTTCCCCTTGCTTCCCCAGTATGCTGAAAAACAGATTAGGCCTGTATGTGTGTTACCCTGTAAACTGGGGATCCCGGGAGGGGCGCCCAAACAAATAACTAACAACAAGCAATATGGGGAAAATTAGCTGGAGCACTCTTTTGGCTAACAAGAGGCAGGGCAATGCAGCGAGATCTTTTATCCTATGTGTACTGGTTCAGATCAGTGAGGAGTCAAGCAGTTTAAAAATACTAACAGTTCTTTTATTAAGCAAAAGAAAATAATAAAACTCAAGCACACCTAACTAGAGAGGAAGAAGGAGAGTTTTGGGGAAATAAGCTATATGCCACCTGTCCGAAGTCCTGGAGATACCAATTGAAGAGAAGGAAGGAAACCTGGCATGGAGACCGAGGGGAATCCGTAGAACCAAGCGGCAACAAGGCGAGGAAGAAGATCCAAAAGGAGCTTCAAGTGATTTCAGCAAGTGATTTCAGCTAGGTCCGATGAGAGTTGCAGTGATTCAGCAAGTGTTTAAGTGATTTCAGCAAGGTCCAGCGAGAGTTCCGAAGAGCTCTCAGAATGGGGCATCTTTTATAGGGAAAGAATGACCACAGGCTAGACTGGTCTTTACAGGAGAACAATGAGTTTTGGTCTGGAGACAAAGGCTCCGAAAGGTTGGAATTTGCATGATTGAATTATGAACCGAATTGACAATAGTATAGCTGGTATGTAGATGTGGCTAGCTCGGCCGTTAAGTGCCTGGCTTGCCAGGGTGTTTTCAAAGACAAGGAGTCCTCTTTGTCTTGCAATCAAGGTGTTTGTGTAGGGTGGCTTCCCCCTGAAGCGGAACTGGTTATATCTGGTTTACAACTATCACCCATGCCTAGTGTTGCACTTGTTCGGCGGAACCTTACAAACACTTAGCTGGTGGCAGGAAAAAGGGCCGAATTACGATATCAAAAATGATCTCTTAGTTCACAAAAGACCAGACCAGATTGCCGTGGTAACATGTGGATCCTTGGGCATGCCTTGTGCTTCTCTGACTTACTGCATGAGATTGGTTAGTCTTGGTTCCCAGTTTGCTGAGGTGTAGAATAAACTGAGTTTTCTATTAATGGCTTTGGGATCAGGCTATTCAAAAGACCATTTCTTCCCATAAGGGCCTGCTAGTCTTATGCAGAAGCCCCCCTGTACACTTTTCACTTTAATACGTAGGTGAGATCCAGGATAGCATGTATTTAGTTCTGTCGCCTAGCCTGTGAAACTTACATATCTAGTTAAGAAAATCAATTAACTCCTTTATTGATTGTCTTTTGGTGCTTTGAAAGATGTTTTTATTTCAGTAGAACTTTGGCTTAATCTCAGTCTTGTGTTCCCTTGCAATTTGTGTTTTCGTTTGTTTGTTTGATCGGTTATTGGGTCTATCTTGCACTTTCCACAAAGGATTTTGTATAAAATCTACCTTTATTTCAGAGGAGGCCAACTGGGAGTGGAGCAGGGACAGATTTCCTCCTACACCAAGTACAAATAACTTCACTTTCTTAAGTAGCTGCTCTCAAATTGGCCCCAGGAAGAGCCACACCTTCACTTACCATCACCATTTTGAGAGACACTGCTGAGGAAAACAACGTATTTCCTCTGCAGGCTGTTACTGCAGTTTAGACCTCCTTGGGGACACCCCCAGATATCATTTGATATCAAACTATTTGGCTTTCTTCCACCACCCCGCTCCACGTGTTTGCGAGGCCACCGGATGAGCACGCAAACAGGCATGGCTGATAATTGCTGGACATTCCATTCTCCACCCAGGCAGGCCAGATACAGCCTGTTCGTTGCTTCAGGGACTTCTCCGGCAAACACCTCATTACATATGCGTGATACTAACAAAAGCTTCCTGCCCCTAGCAGGCTACTGGACAAAGGTTGTGCCATCCACTGGTAAGCACTGCGCATTTGCATACTGGCCACACTATTGTTAATTCGGCTCTGATTCCATCATGCTAAATTGTGACCTTTCCGAGACATTGTCTTGCACCCAAAACTCATTGTTGTTCCCAGAGTAAGGCATAGCCTACAGTCAGAATTCACCCTATAAAAACCCCTGATTCCGAGACCTTCCTCGGACCGCTTGGCCCATTCCAGAGTTCCATCCTGCCTTGCTGCCGTTTCAGCTCCCCTCAGCTAATCGAGCTGAGCTTCTTTTCCGCATCGCCGGCTTCTCTCCTAAGGTCCAGGACTACGAGACAGGTGTCATACCATCCATCTCCCTCTGAAAACCCCTCTCTCTAACTCAATTTCTGATTCCTTAGTTAGCTGTGTGGCTGTGGTGTCTTTAACATTTGTCTGTATTCAATAAAACATCATTTTTGTTGCTTTAAACCTGTCTGGCTGCTTGACTGATCTGACCCTGTAGACGCTGGGTTGCAAGATCCTGCTGAGTTACCCTACCTCTTGCTAGCTTAAGTGAGTGCTTCAGCTAATTTTCCCCAAGGTTGTGTTATATTGTTTGGTTATTTAGGTGTCCCTCCCGGGACCCCCAGAGAACAGGGTAACAAGGCCTTCTAAAAATGGTAACAGAAAGGTGCATCTTTTCCTGTTGCTGTCTTGAGAATGGCTTCAGAAGAAAAACAAAGGTATTTGGGGTAGGACAGGGTTCTGGAGTGCTTCTGGTTGTGGAGGATGGGATATTTTTGCATGTTTTCATGCATTGGATGGATTCTGGATGATCTTAGGGCAACATTTGACCAAAAGCCATGCCATTTCATTAAAAAGTTGGGTTTGTGAGGGAACTGCTGGGGGACCTTCAGGGGTTACAAAAGTGTAACTCAGGTGCTGCACTTTGCCCACCCCACTTTAGGGTCTGTTAAAATATCTACTAGTAGACAAAAAACGGTAGTGGTGTGAAATGTGTGACTACAACCATTTTCAAATATGAATCCTGTTAGCCCTTTGAAACAACAGGTGCTTTTTATAGTAGGTGAAATGAGACTTTTTTTTAATTCTCAAATTCAAGAATGAGATAAATAAGTTTGTACATCACTAGCTTTGCTATGCCGAGAT
Organism: Iguana delicatissima; assembly: GCA_948472985.1. NCBI lineage: Eukaryota > Metazoa > Chordata > Lepidosauria > Squamata > Iguanidae > Iguana > Iguana delicatissima. Next base: position 85,200 of record CAOKZL010002522.1, read on the forward strand.
AGCCAGATTTTCATAATATCTCAGGAGCAACATTCTGTCCACACTGCAATGGACAAAATATTGCTTGACATCGCTTAGAGATTTTTTTGTCACCTCAAAAGAATCAATGAGCAATTTTAGCTATTTTCTTCCTATTACAAGAAAATCTTTGAAAATTGCTCAGACTTTTTGAAGGCTATTTGCAGTTCGCAACTTATTCAGTACAAAGTCTGGACTTTTCCCAGTACTTTCTGTATGGAAAATAATATTTCCATGCAGAGTGCATAGAAGATGCTATTTCCTGTGCTCTTGACAAAAAATATAAATGCTGCTGGTGGGGACTTATTCTTCACAAAATTCACACATGGTTGCTTCACATGGAAAAGAGAGCTCTTTTGTGTGTGCAGGAAATATTTTCTGCATCAAAAAATGACATTTCTAAGCTGCTTTCTTCACAAAACAACTCCATGAAATTTTTTTGCATATAATCAATCTGAAACTATAAAAAATCTTGTCAGTCCAGTATTCTTCTCTTCAGGATATGTCAATGCTTGAGAGACAATTTTTTCACTATTTTAAATATCTTTTTTGAATATTCTTTTTATCTCATCTTTCATGTATGTGCGTTTAAAAGCAAAACACTTTTTATATTTGGGGAAGGTCAAATTGCATGCGAGATTCCTGCAACCAAACTAGAGAACTCATCCTCTATACACCGAATAAATCATCTCACTGTTTCAAGATAAGGTAAAATAAACTTTTACCACTTTTTTGCTATTCTACCATAATTCTCTGTACCTACTGGTTAATTGAAAGCTTAAGAGATTTCGCTAAGTTGGACATGAATGTGAATTTCAAAATTTGTATTTTTTTTATTGCCATAGCAATTACTATTTGAAAATCCCACTTGTAATGAGTTTACCTTGGCTGCATTATTCTCTTTGGCCTATCGTTACATTAATCCTTGTGCTTAAGTACCTTGCTAAACCTATGAATTAAAGGTTTACAGAGTTTTCCTCCTTTGTGTGTTTTTACTTGGTGCTCATGATCCCCAGTGAGCCTTCTTCAAAAGAATGCATTTTCCCATTAAGAAAATGATAATATTCATTATGGTTGTTCAGTGCCTGAGTTTATTTCCCTTGCTGGCAAAATTTGCGACATTATTCAGGTATAACTTCCTTTCTCATTGTTGCTTTCCTGAAACAATCTCCAGTTGTAATTCATTAATGCTTTTATTGATTTCAAATTGATGGAGTCCATTTTTTCCCCTTCTCTTTTGAAACCACCTGCGTCATCTGTATTTCATTGATAAGTGTTACAAAAATCAATAGAGAGGAAATTTTCAGATTAAATAAGGTAGGCAGTGAGGCCTCCAAACTAGTAATGGGGCTATACTTTTTTTTATCAGTGGTCGTTCTCAGATGAATATATCCTCCTGATGCTGTGCCCATGAATATGATTTCTAATTATTAGTAAGGTTTTTAATGTGTGTTGTGATTAATGATCTCATCTTCCTTGCAATAACTCTGTGAGATAGGTCATTGCTATGAATATATAGGTTCATAGATGGGAAGCTAAAGGTAAGAATCAGAGATTTGTTCAAGACTACCCATTAATTCCATGGTTTAGCAGGTCTGTCCTTCAAGTCTGTTTGGTTCAGGCTCAACATTGTGTATAGCTATAGAGTTAGCCATTGATATTTATGTAAACATTCAGGGCAGCAAATGTAAAACCAGACACCTAAACTAATTTATATATATGTAAATAACAATAAATAAAAATAAAATGTGATTCTCCCTCAGTCACCATATTAAGATTTTAAGAACAATAGCAAAAACAGCCTCAGCTGGGTTTTCCTTAGTACCAGTTCTCCGATCTATAGATTGGTACAAGCATTGGTTAGTCACATAACAGTGCTGAACAAGAATTTTTGCCCTGGCAAAAAGTGGCATTTTTTTTCAGCCTGCACTGTAATTCTTTTATCTAAGGTGAACTGACATTCAGTACAAGTTGTGGATAGGGTTGTCAGGTCAGGAACCTCCCAGACTCTGAAAGCCCCAGGAGAGTCTTCAGTAGCCTGTAGAAGCACAGGCAAACGTCACATAGTGAGAACAAAATAATTTCCAAGGCAGAGCTCTTTCCCCCTGACATTCTTTCATTCATACTGAAACCCAGTGGACAGCAACCAGGCCATGACATTTGGAAAACCTAGTTGTGATTTTTTTAAAAAATTGGTCAGGACATTCACTTGCAATGGTGGGTCAGTTTGGTTAAAAATGCAGGGCTCGTAATGAGCAACTGGAGACACGAGGAAGGTTAAAAGATTATTCCTGAGACTTGCCATGAAAGCTACAGAACTCAGGAGCAAGGGAATGATCTCCTTGGACTGTGGCTGAGCCATTCATTAGCAGTCTTGAGATCCACTGATTGTGGCTCAGGAGGTCCTTCATGGACAAAAGAAAGATATGGCTGATGTGACAGAAGCAATCTGACATCAGTGCTTACTCCCAACGTGTGTCAAGACACCGCACCAAAATTATAAAACAAATAGTTAACTCCTATAAGATGGTGTTTTCCTTTTGGCTCAGGGAAGAAAAAGAAAAACAACCACACATCTGCTTTTTGTTGTTGTTGCTTTAATGCTTAAAAAATGAAAAAAGACAACTATTATTTTTTAAACGGGGTTTTATCAAAAGACCTTATTTTATATACAAGATGATGTGTATAAAAAGCTTTGTGCATGTGTATGCAGGTGTATATGTTGTGCACGTGAAATTAATCAAAAGGTACTGATGCTCAATTAGGGTTTGATATTTATTTATTGTATTCAAGCATAAGAACAAGATAAGCAAAATTACTGCTTTGTGTCTTTGGGTTGACTCTGATTTATAGCAAACTTATCATAAGGTTTCCTTGGTAAGGTTTTTCAGAAAAAGCTTGCTTCTGCCTTCCTCTGAGGCTGGGAAAGTGTGACTTACCTATGGTCACCCAGTAGGTTTCTGCTGCTGAATGGGGATTTGAAACTTGGTTTCCAGAGTCATAGTTACATATTCAAATTGCTATACTATGATGGCTCGCAAGGACAGATTTACTTCCCAAATATCCATCATGACTGCTGGCCACTGATGGATGGAATCATCCATGTTTTTCTGCAGTCAAAGTTGGTGGCTATCACTACATTCTGTGAAAGTAAATTTCACTATTAAACTATGGCGGGGGGGGGGGGAATACTTCATTTTTTGACCGCTTGGACACTTTCCACCCTTCATCCCTGATGGAATATGCTGTGATTAGATTAATGAGAAAGCAGAAAAACATTTCTCTTTTCAATTCCCCCCCCCACGTGAATCATAAGTTGATATTTAATTACACTGTCTCTTGGAGCTTGATTATTTTTCTAAGCTAATCCAAACATCCCAGTCTTTCCATATAAGGAACTTTCTGTAACCCATTGACTCTCTTGGTTTAACTTTTCTGCAATCAGCTTCTAGTTCTGCAATCCCACTTTTTTTTTTAGATGCAATGACCAGAAATGCATATTCTTCCAAATATGATCAGATCATTGGTTTGTATAATATGTACATTTCCCCCTCCCCACCCTTAATTCCTGTTCTAATTATGCCTAGTATGGACATGATAAAGCTTCTTTGTTATGCTTCCCCCCCCTTCAGCAGCTGTACACTGGTAAATGTTTTAACTGAACTATCCTCCAAAATGCCAGAAATGTTTTAGCTCAGATCCCATACGTGTATACACTTAAGATGATGATGATGATGATGATTCCTCAATATGTATCCTTTTGCATTCTTTTCTGTATAAAAATATACTTGTGCTCATATCACATTCCCTCAGCCTGACCTGCATTTGAAGATTTCTTCTCCTGTTGCTGTCTTGCAACTCAGTTAGTGGGCCTTATACACAGAGGAGGCAGTTAGAAACCAACCATTTAAGTCATACTTTCACATCATTTGTTATGGCTTGTGTTTCAAAAGCCTGATCTACAACAAAGAAGTGACACAGAGCAGGAGAAGCAGAGAAACCCCAGGAGACCTAGCTGAGTAAAGAAAGCTGCATGCTGGCACTCTGGTGAAAAAGAGCAATGAAAAAAGTATTCAGTGAGTGCTTAAAGAAAACCGGATCACACAATTGGTGAACAAATGAAAGGAAAGTGATGGTCTAATTGTCTTCTTCCCACCCTTGCCTTTAGTTCAAAGGCTAAAAAGAAAATGAAGTAGGATAATTACTTCTCCCTTTTGTTGAAAACACAGGGTCATTTTAATTCCAATTACTATCCTGTATTGTATTCCACAGTATTGTCAATTTTGTCATAGACTGCAGCAGTGTTTCCCAATCTATTGCACTCCAGATAAGTTGGAAAAGAAACACAATCGTCCCAAACTAGCTTTACCTCTGAAAATGCCAGATAGAAGTGAGGTAAAATACAGATCAGGAATTTTGGTGATCCAAACATTGATGAAGGTTGGATTACAATGTATGTGTGTATATGTGTGTGTGTGTGCGTGTCTAATATACAAATATTAAATATAAAAATAGTGGGAATTGTCAACTGAAATCTCCAGCTTCAAGTCACTGCCATAGTTTCTGAAGTATACCCTATTTCTATTTTCAGTATTCTCCATGTCTTTTCCTCTTTTATATCAATTCTTTAGCAGTTGAGCCATTCACCTTTTTTCTTTTTCCCCAACTGCAGCCTACAATTAAGAATGGATGTTCTGACCGTCATTGCTGAGAGAGAGAGCAACATATAGCAGATAATATAGTATAGGTCACTGTAGATCAGAACAGGGTTTACATAAAACTTCTAGGATGAGTTGTCTGATTAAAATGGAGCTGTTGTATCTCTTAGGTCTTGTGGAAGGAAGTTGACTTTTATATGTCTTCTGCCTTTGTGTGAACCATAAGGCATTTTGCAGTGTTAATGCTGACCACAGCTACTCCAATTACATGGAAGAAATTATGGCTCCATCACTATCTGATGAAGTGGAGACATGACATTCCAGTTCTGATGCACATAGTCTCACAGTCCTCCATGATTTTTTTGCATGAAGTACTCACAAATGTGTAAGAGCCTCTAAACTAAATTCATGTCTTGTCCACTGATTATAGGCTAAAATTTTGATTCAGCAGATACAGTCACAACAAAAATGAAAAGCACAACCACCACCATCACTACATGGTTATATGTTGAACTCTGATAATTTGGAAAATGCAGCTCCAATACTCATCCTTATCCTGATCCCTGTTTCTTATCTCTCAATCAAGACCACAGCCTCCCCATTAAACTCAGACCATATACATGACATCCCATAATGCTTTGTATATATGTTTCAAATATTTTAACTGTGTATGAATAACTTTCAAAACTGCATCTTCATCTATCTTTAGTAATAGGATCATAAACTTCATGGCATCTACATTATATTCTATTACTAGCGTATGTACCTGGCATGCCTGAGATTTTATTTTCTCATAAGTAATACTTGTTAGAAAGATTTGAGATCCTGTGTCTCTAATTCTCCAAACTGTCTTGTCCAGTTCCTGTGACTTTTCACCATATTCCCCAATCCAATCTGTATTCGGAGTTATTAACATAAAGAGGTTGGGTTCCTGAGGGAATACACTACCCTCTTCCTTGCTGCTAGGCCTCATCTCCACAGCAACCAGCCTATTCAAGATGGGCACTTTTGACTGAGGCCCAAGAGCTCTCTGGCTGAGAATCCCTAAACTGCAAACCCCAAGATTCCATAGAATCTTCTTAGGCAGCCAATCAAATGAAGTCTTTGCCTGACACAGACAAACTTCAGCTTTTACATTTATATAAGAATTCTATTATAAGAATCCAACCCCCTCTCAACAACCATGGCATGGACCTTCATTAGGAAAAAAAAAGTTCATTTTTAGGAGCCACTTCTTCACAATACAGATCCAGCCTTAAATCATTCTATAGCAGGATGGGAAGCAGAAAGAATTTTCAAAAGGGATGACGTAAGCTAAGCAGAGGGAAATCTTAAAATATTTTAAACTACCCTGAAGCTATAGGCTACAATGAAGAATAAATCAAAATGAATAAGCAAACAAATGTGTGTTCTATTTCTCTAAGGAAAGGAGAAAACAGACTGGAAAATGAAAACAGAAGTATTTCCCCAGATGAAGAACTTGGAAATATCCCTGTTGTCCAAGTGTTGATGGATGAATGAAGATCCTAAATCTGTGCTACTAACAGTAATAGACAGAGCAAAAAGGCTGTTCAGTTCCTATCTGTCAAACTAGCATTTCATGACATGATCAACAACAATAGATAGCTTTACCATGGCCACTATTCTGCCTATTTATAACTTCAGTTAATATTGTTCTCAATAATGGATATGACGTGAAGCGGAATTCTTATGATGCAAGGTGCCATCTAAATATAACCTGTGTTTCAGAATCTAACCCTTTCTCCTTCTTTTAGTGAAGCCTTTTCTTGACTGGTTATACATTCACGAATAATCATGAGTACATATAGGATCTGTGCTGACTAATGTGTATTTATTCCAGTTATAAAGAACAATGGACTCAGCGCTTAAACTTGACAGTGTTAGAGGTATGTGGGGGGGAAGCAGAACTTAGTCATAATTCTATGCTTATTCAACAAGTTAGTCCTGTTCCTAGCAATGCCATAACAGTACGGCAGATGGAGAGGTACTTTAAATAAAAAGAAAAAAATAATGCCAGTGAAGATTTCTTAATGATGAGTGCCTATCTCCTTCTATTTTGCTTCCACCTCCACAACATAAAACAGGATTTCTGCCAGGGCTGTTCAAAGACATTTTTCTGCCTCAGGCAGAGCAACAGATGGTGTCCTCCAACTCATAGTATCCAAGACCAAACAAATTATTTTGGCATTTGAGGCAGAAAATCCTCAAGTACAGCTCCCCTGCCCTGGTAATACAAGAACAATGCATGTATAGCTAAGCTGCCTTTTTATGATGCCAAAAATCTGCTGCCAAGAGCAACTACCTTAGTCTAATGGGAGGACCATCTGTAATTCCAGCTAACTTTTGGAACCATTTATAGTGCACTCAGTGACTGTTTGCATGTCCCATATCATTGGACAGTGAATACACACTGGGTTTTAGGTCAGACTTTAAAGAAGCTATCCAGGTATAGCAGAGTTTTAGTGAGCACCAGGCTGCTCATACTCTTGTTAGCAGGCCATACAACCCACACTTTGATATGATTTAATTGGCAAAATATATTAACTGGCATAAATATAAATTATACGGTGCTATAGCTGCATAACCATCCTACCTAAGGGAAAAGCTGGCCACACACATGCATTACAAAAGTAGTCAGAAGAGATCTTAAGGAATTGGCAGGAAATCACCAGGAAACTCCAGTGATAATGGACTTGTAGTTAGCCTCCAATGAGTCAAATTTTAAGAGACAAAAGCATCCAAGATGTTCTCACAGGACAACTGATTGTCTTAACTCCTTTTCCTCTGCCCAGGAAAATTTCCTTTTTGTCCCCACACTTGTCCAACAATTAAAGAGCTATCAAGGCTACCATTAGCCCTTTGACGCTTAATGCTAAGACCATTAGCTCATTCCAGACCCCATTATCCACTTTACAGACTCCATTATTTAGTCTACCAGAGAACCATTTGCACTTTTGCCCTCCAAGCAGAAAAAGAGTATTTAAACCCCAATTTTTGGCCCGTCTGACTCACAATACAGTGGTTGCTGGTTGTCACTCTTCACTCCAATTCCTTATTGTGTACTGTCCTTGGACTCCTAGTCTAAGCCACATCATTCTTTGATGCTCTTCTGGATTAGTAAGTATCACCCACTTGACTCTAAATCCTCGCTATCTAAACTTTCTTCCCTTTTCTTTTAGTTAACCTTGTGTGACTGCTTAGATCTTGTGTGTGTGATTGCACTTTCTCCAATCAAACAAATAAGCTTACTTTTGAATCTCCATCTGTTTTTTCCCTGCAATAGTACTGGTAGATACAGGTGTAAAAGATCTCCTTCACATAGGCCTCCTCTTTAAGCTAATATTCCCTACTTTTTCAGAGAGGCACTGGCATCACAGGTGCAGCCCTGAATAACCCACATTTTGGGGTAACATTGTAGCCTCCATCAGGACATCAGCAAAGCTGCCAGCTATCTCAGGCACAGCGAGAATTCTCTGTGAGAATTCAATAGAGGAAAAGGTTTACGGCCAGTTATTTAGCAATAAAGATACACCAGGAAGCCAGCTGGCTGGAAAAGGTAGAAACTTCTCTAGTAGAAGGAGATGAAAGTCATAGCAGTAGTTGAAGAGGGTGAGGAAGCCTAAGAAGGTGAAAGGAGGAAACTAGTCAAAAACCTGGAAAAGCAAATATGACTTTAGTCCTTTCTCTGCTAAAAGAGATAAGGAATGAGCCCTGAGGCTAACAAAGGCATATGGTAGAGAGGAAGCTAAAGGAGGGGGAAGGACAGCATAGAGGGTAGTCAGTCTGAGAGATTCTCTCGCAGTGGAATGAAGCAGAGTTGCCAAAGAAAAAAAGCCAGAGGGTTCCTGTACCTTTAATGGCTGTGTAGAGAGGGGAATTTATAAACTACAGAACATAAGCATTAGAATTCTAATTCAATAGAGTAGACTAGTCCTATTAAATCAATTGTTGACTTAAAACACATAGGTATATCCCACTGTTGTAACGGGTTAACTGTAGTGGGGAACTAACATTGGGATGAAGGGCAAGGTGTCCTATGTCCGTGTAGTAGACATTTCCATACAATGTAATGGTTACCACCACCTCCTTATTGGAGACCCCATAGCTCCAAAGTGGTATTTTCTTAGATCTGAGAAGCCTTAATGTTGGATGAGCTACTGCTCAGTGAAAAGTATTTATTTCATTAAAACAGGAAGCTAATCACTATGAAAATGCTACGTTGAATTTCTTCTTTCAGCTGTTAGCTTTATTTTGTTGGGAAACCCACTATTGACTAAGTATTTTATCAAAGAGCAAATTCCTTCAGGTACTCCAAAATGGTAGAACAGACATTCCATGATTGACTATAGGTTCATTGATCTGCTAAATGTAAATGTACAACTTGATCTTAAACATTTTTGTTGATGTTTCTCTCTGCAATTTCAGATGTGAAATTGGGTGTGTAGGGAACCAGGTATTTACCAGTTCAAAATACTAATTCACTGATGAAACTCTCTTAACCCCACAGAGTGTTGTCTGATGGTGTAACACCTACAAGAAGAGAGTTTTTACACATTAGAAAATGCAACATTAAGTGTACTATAGATACACACTCAGCAGAGCTAAAACAGTTCTGGTATGTTGATAGTATCAGTATGATCTTCAAGTTACAAACCTGTGCTTGGCATATTCAGGGTTTACATTTTATGCTTATTCTTAAAAGTTAATGTGTGATGAGACCTTACAGAGAAATCCTTTTCTCAAGTTGACATCATGATTGCTTTTAAATCCCATTTTGGGCTTTTGACAATTGACTGGCTGCTGGGGAAAGGACTATTAATGTGTAGGTCCTGTCCTTTCCAAATTTGTATGCATTTTAATATTTTTTTTAAAAAAAGTGCTTCAACATATTTTGTGTTTTTCTGTGTACCATTATTTCTGTTGTGATAATCATTGACTCCCAGTTTGTGTAGAAAGGGTGGTTGATTACTTCAACCAATCAATCAATTAAGCATGCATTAGTAAAGCTTTACATGACATGAGGAACCTAGCCTATGTAAAATTATCATTAAGCAGGTGGTATATAACCCCAGCATAACATACTAAAGGAATACTTCCAGCAGGATATGCAGAATGATGGAATACTGGGTATAGTGATCATAGAATCTCTCTGTTTTCTGTTATTCCCTTTTGAGATGAGGCTAACAAACTAAGTTTGTTTGCGGCATGGAGTTGGTGGAAGGAGAATGATAACAAGTTAGGGTCCCTCTGGAGTATGGAGAAGAAGTAGGATCTATATCTTTCTTTGGCCTTTTGATCATTCACCCAGTATCCATGTTTCCATACTACCAGCTGAGAATCCTGGACTGTTTCATTGAATTGGGAGCAACAGTTGCCCTCCATGGGGGAAAGGAACTGTCATGGCATATATGGAAGCAGTTGTCCTCTTTCATGTCTATCTGCATGGTATAAATTGTTGACCATTGTTGTACCCAGCTTCAGTGCCAGGTCTAAGGTTTGGTTTTTGTAATGAAACTTGTATTATCTACCAGTTATTGGGACTAGCAAAGAATTGAACCTGTGGGAAAAACTCACTCCATCCACAGAAATTTTTTGTCTCTCTTATAGCAACTCAGCTGGCTCTCCTTGTGTGTTGCATGTTTACTTCTTGTCATAATGTGGTTACTATGTAAGGTGCTATGGAAATTGGGTCAGATCAATTCATGAAGACAGAGAACTTGACTTCTCTGCTCTTCACAAAGAGGAGATGTTCCTTTAGTGTACCTAGGAAGTGAGATGTTCTAGGCCTCTGACTTGCTCATGGACAGATATGTTGGGCTTGCTCATTGGTGGTCGGAGGGAACCACATCTTGGTAAGGCCCCTTCAGCAACCAATCCCAGTGGTGTTCCCCAACATGCAGACTGACAAGACAATTGTATAGGGAATGATCCATATAATGACTGCATCTTTGTCCTGTGGAGTGGCTAAGGGAGCTGAGTATGTTTAGTCTGCAGAAGAGAAGGGTAAGAGGGGGACATGATAGCCATATTTAAATATTTGAAGGGATGTCATATCGAGGAGGGAGCAGACTTGTTTTCTGGTGCTCCAGAGACTAGGACAAGGAGCAATGGATTCAAGCTGCAGGAAAGGAGGTTCCACCTGAACTTCAGGAAGAACTTCCTGATGATCAGAGCTGTCCAGCAGTGGAACATGCTGCTTCAGAGTGTGGTAGAATCTCTTTCTTTGGCGGTTTTAAACAGAGGCTGGATGGCCATCTGTTGGGAATGCTTTAATGTGTGTTTCTGTATAGAACGGGGTTGGACTGGATGGCCCCTGTGGTCTCTTCCAACTCTATAATTCTATGTAACAATGATAATTGTGACCATTTTTACCAATTTAAAAATGTTCTTCTTCTTCTCCTTCTTTGCTAGAGATGTTAAGAAAATAAGCAAGTGACATTGAAAATCAATCAAACAGAAATATAAGTGGGTGTAACGAGCCCAAATGAAAGGAATACCGGAGTGCAATAAAATAATTTACAGGTTCAGACCATAGAGTTCCCCATAGAGAGGACTTTGAGATATTGAGGGGAGTGATAGGAAAATAGGAAGAATGATTTGAGGGAAAGCTGCAAAGATAGGGACATGTGTAACAACATTTGACATATATATGCAGATTTTGATCTAGGTGGAATGAGAAAGCTTTGGTATTCAAGATTCACCTCAGATTTCCGAGACAGTCATTTGATATGGGGCACCTGGCTTAAGCATTCTTGGGTGCACACAGTGGCAGGTGCAGTTAACACTTGTAGAAGCAATATACGTTTTGTCTGTTGTTGTTGTTGTAACTGCATATGAGTATGACTGTGTTACACTGGCATAACGTTAATATAGCCATGACATTAAATGGATTGTGGTGGCCAAAAATGAAGGTAGTATAATTGCCTGACTTTGCAGAAAACATGTTTTGTTTTGTTTTTTGTTTCAGTTCATTTAAGGTCATCATTAGATGTGAAAATTTAGTTTATAATGTAAATAATGCAATTTGGAGAAAGATGCAATTTGCTGACAACAGAAAGATCAGACTAATTGCTTGTAGAAGATTGTTGGCCCACATAATGGGTGACCCATTTTCTCTCTCTGAAACACATACATTAACCTTTCTTTCCCACATCACTGTATGTGCAAACATCTCTTGCACAAAGTAAGCCACAAAAAGTGTTTCATATTTCATGACTGCTTTGTGGGTTTAATATTTTCAATTTTAGTTATAGAAGAAAACAGTAACAGCTAAGCCACTGAGCTGGAAAATCAAAATACCTACTTGGAGCATAATCCTACATCCCAGTGTGGCTTTTATTCGCAACTTGCAATTGTTTAAAAAATGTAATGTGATTTGTGTTGCACGGGGGCAGCATTTGATGACCGTCAAAGAAAAAGTCGCTATAGTTAGATGTTGATATTCCATATCTATCAAAAAAAGTCAGTTTCCTTTGGAAATGCATTGACAAAGAACGTAATGTGCACTATTCAGTAATTCACATTATGCATACGTGTACAAGAATTATGCAACACTAGAAAATTTCACAGAAATCAGTAAGTAGTAAATTGTGATGAGTCAACTGACTCTGCCATAAATCATACTTAATATCAGATTTATAAACTGTATTGTCTTCATTGTTTCTGCGTATGTATTTCCTAAGTACATCAGGAAAGGTGGCATGCATAATGTGGCATTTTTTTCAACTCCATTCATCATAGTATAATGTACCACTTAACACATCCATTATGATATGTGCTTTGTTTACAGTATTAATCTGATTTATCAACATGAAGCAGCCATAGGAGGGGGCAATGGCTGCAGAAGACTGCTGTTTCATCAGCAAGAAGAGTCAGCCTGCTGCTGCTGCTGGTATTGTTAGGTAGGAGAAAACTGCTCTCTCATTCAACATCTCCACTCTTGGAAAAAGAGCCCAATTCAGGAAAGTGAGAAGAGAGTGAGGCTTGGTTGTGAGAATTTACTTAGTCTGGTGCAGTTGTTACCACCGTGAACTGGCCTGGCCTTTGGTAAACCTTAGATATCATTTTGATATCACAATTTGGCCCTGTTTTGCCACCAGCCAAGTGTTTGTAAGGCCTCCGAACAAGCACAACGCTAGGCATGGCTGTTAAATGCTGACTCATACTTGTTTACACCAAGGCAAGCCAGAAACTGCCAGATTTGCTTTAGGAGACCTCCCAAAACAAACACCTTAATCAAGGTATGCACGCTCACACAAAGAGACCTCTTCCCTGATCAGGCACCCTGGTGAGCTAGAGGCTCAACTGCCAAGCAAACCGCATCTGTATACCGCCTATACTATTGTCAATTCGAACTGTAACTCAATCATGTAAATTCCAACCTTTCAGAGACATTGTCTCGAGCCCAAACCGCATTGTTTTTGTCCAAGACTAGACTAGCCCACGGTCATACTTTCCCTAATAAAAACTCCCAGTTCCGAGAGTTCCTTGGACCGCTCGAACTGCTCAGGAATGCCCTTTGGACTGTTATCCAGCCTTGCTGCCACATCTCCTGGCGAGCTCTCCTCGGCCACCACATTGAGTTTCTTCACTTCCATCTCTGGCTTCTTCAGGACTACGAGAAAGGTGTCGTATCACCCATTTCCCCCAAACTCTCATTTCCTATTTCTTAGTTAGCTGTGTGGTTGTGTTTTCTTAACTATTTGTCTGCTTGTTAATAAATATTGCTGTTGCTATTTTAAACTGCCTGACTGCTCACTGTCTTGAACCTGTTTACATAGGGTAAAAGATTCCCACTAAGTTACTCTGCCTCTCGTTAGCTTAAGAGAGTGCTCCAGCTAATTTCCCCATCTTTGCTTGGTTTGTTCGGTTATTTGGGTGCCCCTTCTGGGATCCCCAATTCACAGGGTAACACAGTGGCTTGAACATTGACTATGACTCTGGGAGGCCAGGGTTGGAATCCCTGCTCAGCGGGTCATCTTGGCCAAGTCACTCTCTTGCAGCCTCAGCGGAAGGCGATGACAAACCTGCTCTGAAGAAATGTTGCCAAGAATCCCTGCGATAGTTTCACCTTAGGTTCTCCATAAGTTAGAAACAACCTGAAGGCCCATAACAACAAAAGTAGTTGTAAGTTATTTGAGTTGTGGAGCACCTGACACTTATTCTTCTGATATAAATAGCAAGGAAGAAATAACATTCATGAGAAGTTTTTCCAGCTCATATGTGGGTTACTTCAGGGGGAAATGCATTCCACAGGAGAGCATTCAATTAATTCAAATTTATTTCTCAATGTTCTCACTTTTTTTTTTTTTTTTAAAAATAGTGTTTGGTTAATTAATCTCTGGGAGTGGAGATTTGAAGCCTGATTTCCAGACTTATATTTCAATGTTCAAACCACCTCTAGATTTTTTGCTGTATTATATAAATTTCTTTTTGAAAGTGAAAGTATAGCTTGATGTAGCAGTCCTCTTTCTAACATCAAGATAATAAATACAGCTGGCCTGTATAACTTTAACAGGCTATACACTATTAGGCATTGAATCACCATGATTCTAAGTCAGGAGTACTCAGCAGATGTCTGGAGACATATGCTACTAAGTTTACTGTGAACAAACATTTTCAAAAAGTGCCTTTTGAAAAGGTTGTGGTCCTTCCTGACCCTTTTGTCTTCCTCCTTGAGAGATGGTGTCTGCTGCCTGTGAGCATCTTTGTTGAAAAGACTTGCAGTCTGATTTTCCTAGGGAGTACTGTATTTATCTTTCAACATTCACAGTTGCTTCACATGGTAAATGATAATGCAAGTACACCTAATAATATCAGATATTTAGCAAGAATCTCCTTCATTGTAATTTTAGTCCATTGGTTCAGCCCATATCTCCTGGAGAAGTAGAAACAAACTTACTCCATCTTCCATGTGACAAACAGCACAGATTTTTGCGGATGGCCATTGTATCCTCATTCAGATTTTTCCTCCCAAGGCTAAACACACCGAACTCCCTCAACCTTTCCTTATAAGCTATAACATTAGACATTTTACTGTCTTCATTTCTTTCTTTCCTCAAAAGGTGTTCCTTTTAATCTACCCAGAACTGGAAATCAGTACTTCAGCTGAGGTCTGACCACACAGCATAAAGAGGTGTTATTACTGGCTTTAATATAATAATTATAGTAATAATAATAACAATAACACTGATAATGATGTATTTATAATGTCTCTATGTTGCCCATATAGGAATGGGGAGCTCATGACAGGTAGATTTCCAACTGAATAAACCTCATCTGAATGATTAACAGATGTTGAATGTATCACTTTCATAGACTAAGGCCCTTTCCACACAGGGGGGCGTGAAACGCGGGGAAATGGGGCGGCGCACACGGAAACGGAGCTTACCTTGATGCGGGTAGCTCCGTCGCCGCGGGGAGCAGCGCACATTCGCCACTCTACAAGGCAGCGGCGTCCAGCGGCATCCGGTGGCGCCCAAAATGGCGGCTGGCGGCTTCCGGCGGCTCTCTGCCTTCTGGAGAAGCGTGCCAGCCGGAAGCCCGCCCCCGGGCAGCTCTGCAGGGACGTGCTTGCACGCCCCTGCAATTCCACATGGGGCACTGTGACGGGCTAGCATGCATGTGTTTCATAAAGACCACATGAAATGTGGTCTTTATAAAACACGTGGCGCCACCCCCGTGGCCGCACGAGGGCACTTTGAGGTGTGGAACCTCCACATTTCTAACCGCCCTAGCGCACTCCACGGTGTGGACGACCTCCGGGTGAGGTCATCCTACCCTGTGTTTTTCCCCTATGTGGAAAGGGCCTTAATTAAATCATGTGATCCCTGTTGATACAGTACAATCCTCATTACTATAAACCTCTTGTCTCTTCTCAAACTGTTATCATATTTCAATAACTGAAAAATGCAGCTAATATTATGATAATGCTGTGGTTAGCACTGGAGCCTTGATATACCTGTTTTGTTTTTTTAAAAATGGATGTTATAAATAGCTTTACCATCTGTTGGGTGTCATGTTAAAAAGTCACAATCCCAGGTCATCAAAGTTCAAATACACTTGTTTCTTCCCAAAGTTGATATTCAGTTTAAATTCCAAGGGTTTTCCTTCAGTTTCAGACCAGTTGACTGACCTTTTATTCATTTTCCTCCACTTTAAAGAAGATTGAAGCTATTCTGTACAAATTAGTATGCAGCACATATTACCATATCCAGGCAAAATAATCAGGTTATATTACACAGATCTTACTTATTTTACAGGTCTTTCTGAGATATTTTCTCCCAAATTGTCTTAAGGTTTTTGAAGCTCCAGCTGCAGAAGGTAATTTATGCAGCACCATAACATCATGGTTGTTGACAAACCTCAGAAAAAGAGCTCTGCAAAATGGAAGAAGAACAATAATCTCTCCCCTTGCTGAACAGTGTTTCATTACACTTGTATGTGTTGGCAAAGGCTGGCTCTTGAAGCAGGAAATATGATGTCACAATGTAGCAGCCTTTTAAGTAATCATAGACAACTTTTCAATAAAAAGAAAGTCTTTGTTAAAACCTTGCACAAAAGCTGGATGACTGATGGGATGTCTAAGAATCTATTAGATATTACCTGGAATTTATGTGTATGGCTCTTCAGTAAAAATAGATAACTGCTTCAAAATCAATTACTTTTCATTCAATCTCCTTGATTAAACTTTGACCGACTAGCCCAGCTTTATAAGGCACTAGGTTGTGTGCGTGTGTGTGATTTCTTCAGAACTATTTTCCTGCAATTTCAGGAGACTTTTAGACCCTGTTGTGCAGTGTTGTCCTAGACTGCTGTCAAAAGGCAGGGTAGCGAGGAATAAAAGGTTTTATTTTACTTAAGACTGTGAGGTTTGGGGAAATGGCATGCTGTGTTCACAAAGACTAAAGTTAAGCACCTGCATAAATCTTGGAAAGATTGAGAGTTTACATTAGAAGCCTGGGATGCACAGATGATGGTAAAGGGAAAAAGAGAATAAATAGAAGCTTTATCATTTCAGTTGTATAATATACCAGATACTGGGACATAAACCTGTATAAGTCAAGCTAATTTTATGATCAATATGATCTTCATGGTATAGCAGTATGATTTTAATTTATTTATTTAAAAATGAAACATGTGCAGAAAATACTCTTGAAAGTGCACTTGAAAAGCAGATTTAGGACTAAGGGTCCAGTGGTTCTTAACCTAGGGTCTGGGAACCTCTGGGGGTTTGTGGAGCCCTGGCGCAGGGTCTGTGAAGCCCTGCTGCTGGACACAAACAGCTGCAACAGGGGCAATGGGGGTTGCAGGTGCTGAAACTGCTCCCTCATTTGCAAATGAGAAAGCAGTTTGGGCATGCAAGCATATGCCTCTGCTACTGTCTCTCTCCCTGATAGAAGAGACATGCTGGCAGATATGTGTGCACAGCCAAATTATGACTCTGGAGACTAGGGTCTGAATCTCCACTTGGCCATGGAAACCTACTGAGCGACCTCAAGCAAGTCACATTCTCTCAGCCTCAGGGAAAAAACCCATCATAATATGTTCACCTTAGGGTTGTCATAAGTCACTTTCCAAAGGGAGAAACATGATGGCTAGAAAGAACCTCTTCTTGTCAGCAGCCCTTTGTTGCTGTGTGCTTTCAAATCACTTCTGACTTACAGCAACCCTAAGGTGAACCTGTTACAGGTTTTTGTCAAGTTTTGTTCAAAGGAGGTTTGCCTTTACCTTCCTCTGAGGCTGAGAGAAAGTGACTTGCCCAAGGTCACCCATTGTCTGAGCAGGAATTTAAATCCTATTTTCCAGAAGCCTTCAATAAATAAATATGTGAACACTTAAACAATAATTGGAATATTTAAATCTAAATTGCAATATTAAAATCTTGAGTTAAGTCGGGGGGGAATCACCAGCCAAAAAATATATATTTGCATGTGGTCTCCTGCAAAGAAAAGGTTAAGAACCACTGTATTAGACCAAAAGGCGTTGATAGCAAAATATGTCTTGCTTTGATTTTAAAATGTCATATTTTATTGTATGTTATGTATTGGCAAGAAGGTACTCTGTTATGCACAAGAAGAGGGGTTTTCCTTTAATGCAAAGCCATCATTGGTTACCAGCTAACATGAATGGCTTCAACCCAAATGCACGTAGGAAGATTTTTTTTAGAAAAAAATTGAAAACAAATTTACCAGCATCAAGAAATTGATCTGTGCACCTACCTAAAGGAAACCAGCATGAAATAGCATAGCAACCATAGAATGTTAATGCTAATCCATTAATTCAGAGAAACTGAACGTCCTTGACATCATTAGCTAAGCACAGCATTAGAGAAATGGAAAAACAAGCCAGTAGCATATCCAATGATAAAATATGTGGTGAAATCTATAGCATCTGCTATCTGTTTCTTAAAGAAACAGGATTAGATTGTCATATTAATTTGCCCTCTGTGCTGAATGTGTGCAGCTTTCTTTAGTGACCCAGCTAGAGCATGTCAAAAACTAGATTGTGTGTACAGTGAGCCTAAACAGTTCATGTTGAATTTTTACTTTATCATGTATTAAATATGTTTTCACAAGCTCTCTGTTCATTGTTCTTCCCTGTGTTATCACCGTGAACTGGCCTGGCTTCAGTAGACATTAGATATCATTTTTTTGATATCACAATTCGGTCTTATTTTGCCACCCTCAGCCAAGTGTTTGTGAGGCCCCCGAACAAGCATGGAGCTAGGCATGGCTATTAATTGCTGAAACATTCCTTTCTCCACCTACGCAAGCCAGACTTAGCCAGATCTTGCTTTAGGAGACCTCCCTAGACAAACACTTCATTAAGGATGCACGCTAATACAAAGAGCCCCCTGCCCTGAGCAGGCATCCTGGCGAACTGGACACTCCCCAGCCCAAGCGAGCTGCATCTGCATACTGGTTGTTCCATTGTCAATTCAAACTTAACTCAATCATGTTAAATTCTGATCTTTCGGGGACATTGTCCTGTGCCCAATCCTCATTGTTCTCTCCCAAGTACAGACTAGCCCACGGTTATATTTTCCCCCATAAAAACCCCAAGCTCCGAGAACTTCCTTGGATCATTCCGGACTTCCATCCAGCCTTGCTGCCGCTTTGTCGGGCGAACTCCCCTCAGCTACCATGCTGAGTTTCTTCATTACCATCTTCAGCTTCTTCAGGACTACAAGAAAGATGTCATATCACCCATTTCCCTGGAAAACTCTCATTCCTTATTTCTTAGTTAGCTGTGTGGTTGTGTTGTCTTAAGTGTTTGTCTGTCTTTAACAAAACATCATTTTTGCTATTTTAAAACTGTCAGACTGCTTGACTGACCTGACCCCGTATACATAGGGTTACAAGGCCCTCGCAAGATTACCCTGCCTCTCGTTAGCTTAAGTGAGTGCTCCAGTTAATTTCCCCATCTTTTGTTGTTGTGGTTTGGCTATTTGGGCTCCCCTCCCGGGACCCCCACTTCACTGGGTAACACCTGGTCTTAGGTCAGACAAGTTATAATCCATCTACCATGATAAGAATCCTTCTCCTTACCTAAAGAAGATGAGAATTTTCTGGGGGGAAATTCCATTACAGGGATGTGTGTGTAGTCACTATTGAAATGTTCACTTTCATATTACTATAGGTATAACAGCTCTTATCCCAGAAATCCATCTAAAAGGGCCAGAATATGAGGACATTTTATGTGATATTCTCAGTGTGGAAGCTGGGGTTGCCTGTCCTGGAAATATTCACAAAGAGGGGAGTTGTTGCATTATATCTTGTTCCTATGAATTTCAAATATCACATGACTGTTAAGGGAAGAAGCTGTACCACCCCAGATCTCATTCCAACCAGGAACACGGGGAGTTGTTCTAGCATTTTCTTTCTTCTCTAGCAGGTACAGCTTGTAAAGAGTTTTAAAAGCTGGTTTAAATCATCAAGCAGATTGGGTTCTGAGCACTGAGGAGGAAGGACCTACATATTCGTAGCTTTAAATGGATCTTAAAGTTTGCAATGAACTAAAAGACAATCATTAACATTGAGAGTTTACTTGTATTCTTCCCCCTTTTTTTAACCCCAAAATGTATAGAAACCCATTAACCAAAATTTGTTGTACACAAGGATGGATTAATTTGCCTGTTTAATTTTATTAAACTTTTTTTAAAAAAAAAAATCTCAAGTTTTCAGCTGTATGAAGAAATTTGCATATTTTGAAAAAAAAGTCATCTAAACAAAAAGAATCAAATGAAATTCTCAGCCAGCTTCGTTTCCAGAATCCAAAAGGCAGCCATTTTCTGTATGGAAATTGCTATTCCTGCCTGCCATAAAAATGTTAAAATGAAAAGCCTGCCTGAAAATAAGAGAAAGAGAGAGAGAGAGGAAATCTTACAATCATGGTTGAATACATAGAAATTCAAAGCCCGGGTTTTCATAGTTAAGCAGTCAGTACTCTCAGTTTGGCTTTCTCTAACCAATTATAGTTTGAAAAATAAAAAATATGTCAAGTTGATTAAGAAATTTTTGAATTTTGGAAATGAAATGAATTTTTTAAAAAAGCCATCTATTACTATTTTAATAATTCTTCCCTTTACTAACCTATGTACAGCTTCCAACTATGGAAGAGCCTGATGAACATCAAAACAACATGATCTAGTAAGATCAACATCATATTGAGTCACTTCAGGTTGCTCCGGATCTCCAAAGAGTGGTCCCACATGCATAATATGCATACATGTGAGGATTATTGAACTGAAGGTTCAGAGACATCAAAAATATATGCTTTGGAGATAATGAGGTAAACAACCACAATTTTCATAGACCTTCCATAAATGGTAGCCCTGTAAGCTTTTTTCAGCTTCTGTGGTTGTCAGCTGTGCCTTATTCATCTTGAGGCATACACAAAACTGACTCGGATTACAAGTCAAGTATCAGTGATGTTCTGAGTGTGAAAGGTCAAGTAACAGGGATCATGGAAAAAGAGAATATCCAGGTACAACCAAAGTTGCTGCACAGCTTGTTCCACAGCTATGCCATAAGGGATAATGTAGGATGCAGAGAGGTTAAGCCATAGGATCAAGGCCAAGATTTTCTTTCTTTTGAAAGGGAAGGGCCTCAGTATCTGCAAAAAAACAAAAACAAAAAAACACTCCTAAAGACTATTTCATCATCTTCAACATGACAAAAGATAGTGAATCAGAAGAAAAAGAGGTTGAAAAGAAGTAGGATATGCTACATTTGTGTTGACCTGTTTAATATGACACTGATAGTAAAAACTGTTATTTCTTATCTATCAGCAAATCAATCCACACTTACATATGATTGTAAGGACTATTGAATGACTGTCAAGTCCATCAGCTATGAGAAGACTGAATAGTAGCTTTTAGTATGTCTGTCATTTCCACTGGGATGCTTGTCAAAAGAACACCATCTGAAGAAAAACACAGTGTGTCATAGCTTAAAATGATGGTGTCATGCTAAGAAAAATGTGGAAAGTTCACAAGTCACATTAAGAAGCTAAATGGAGTTCTGTCTTTAGTGCTGTGATTCACAAGGAGACAAGAGACACAATGATGGTACAAAGCCACTTTTCCATGTACAAAATTGAACTGGAAGTTCACTGCTGTTGAGTTGTGAAGCTTTTGGGACACTGTTGTCATTTACTTCTCTGCAGGGGAAGTGAGATAATAGTAGAAAGATATTATACTAAAGGAAATGGAGCTTATGTTTCCTTTGAGAAATAGAAATATTTACAAACAAAACAGAAGCAAAATATATTTTTCCCCACTTACGTATTTCTGAATCCCATCCATGTAACTCAGCCAATGGAAAACAAATAGTCAAAAAGAATTTGAATCTCTGCCCCTTCAGATATCTCCTTTACCATTATGAATGATCTTTTTGTAGCCCAAATTATTGTACAGGACTGCTTTATAAACTCACAAATATTTTTTTTCCAGAGTAGACTTCTCAACAGAACCATAAGGGGAAAATAATATCTGATTAGTCATGGAGGGTGGCTTTCATGCATCAGTGAATCTGCTCCAGGTTTTAAGTGGTACTTTAAGGAAGCTATCCAAAGATCTGAGCACTAGCCCCAAAAGTAGCTTTAGCACCTTAGACATCACTCTGAAACTAAGGTCCTTTCTGCACAATGCACCCAACCTGCCATGGGGACAAGAGAAGAACAGGGCCAGGAAGAATGATCATGCTGCAAATCATTGATGGGTTTTCTCCGTCAATGACCAGAGATTGTGGCACCCTCCCACCATGCACCCACACTTACCTTCAGAGTGGAGATCCTAAAAGCATAATGGTTGTGCTTCCTGCCCCTGAGCAGCCTGGGACAATACCTGACTACACTGCAAAAGGAAGAGGTGTGGCCATCACAATTCCTGGTTCCCGCAGGCATCCAGTGAAGAGAGGAACACTCCATTGGGTTCTTCTCTTGTGAGAGCTGCTGCCACCATCATCATGGGACACTGCTGGCACAGATGTAAACTGTGGAAAGGGCCTTACCACCCCATGGTCATAGATGCCATCAGTCACAAGTGAATATGTGGCATTATACCCACAATGACAGTTACTTAGATCCAGGCTTATTTTAACTTGGGTAATACAAATTCTCTGGCTCTAAAAGACACTGAAGATTCCCCTGAATGGCAAGATGAGAAATGAGACAAAGAAATATTGAATAACTAGCCCACTGTAGAGCTTCAGCTCTGGTTCTGCTATCTCATAGTAATGCTAGCAAGTCTTCAGAGGTGCTTGTTTCTATTTTCAAGGAACAGGAAAGAAAGCAGCATTCTATTTCAGATTTGATCAGACTTAGCATTATATTATTTCTTTGATGGATAACTTTACACATAAATATTAAAATGAAGTTGTTGCTTACTTCATGCAGTTTCTGTGGAAGATATCTTGGTGAGAGCTTTTGGAAAACAAAACCAAGCCTGTAATGCATTTGTCTTACTAATCATATTTCAGTGATGGATGATCAGTTCTGATTTCCTTTAAAATGTTTTAAAACTGAGAAACCTATAGAAAAAGACACAATACAACCACAGTAGGACAAAATGTGCAGATAAAGAAATACTGGACTGCTCCCTAGTAATTCAGCCACAATGTTTTCAGACAGAGGGTGGTATTGATAATGCAAGAGAGTTCTCTCAGTGTTCAATTACAGGGAACAGAGAGATGACAGACATTCTGGTGGAATGAAATGGTATAAAATAACACTATGTCCCTCCCAGTTTGCGGTTCTTGACAATGGCTAATGATATATCAAAGAGGCACCATAACTACATCTACCACTCACTAAGTTCCAAAATATAAAAGAGCACAGTAAACAGCCTAGTCAGATTTAGCGATATATGAGAATCACAAAATAGTTTATATTCTTCTTCTTAAAAATAATATTGTTTTCATATTTAGGATGGAAATAACTTAAGGTTAAGCACATCATAATGAGAAGAAAGAAAGAAAAACAGACTTGTTGATTCATCTACCTAGGCCTAAATTTTTGATTTCTTAACCCTTAAAAATTTATTTTTCAGGCCCTATGTGTTCACTCGTGTTAGTGCTGAATAAAAAAAAAATTGCCACTTTTCTTTCTTCCTTAGAGGATGTTCATTTTTAATAACTACACAGTGAACAGGTAAAATATGGTCAATTCAGAGCTGGGAACAGCTCTACCTATTTAGTTTGACTGATTTAATTGGAAGAAGAATGTCATTTCAATTAGTTTGAAGAATTTAGAAACATTTACAATGTTTTTCATATTAAGAATGGGGAAAATCTTGATGTTTTAATGAAGAAATGGAAGAAATAGAAACTAACAGATTTAGATGAGTTCATATGGTTTTGTATATCATGATTGAAAAGTCTAACATAGTTAGAATGCATTTCGATATATGCAATGATAAGTCTAAAGTAATGCAATAGAGATACTATAGGTGTATGTTTCCTTTCCTTGGAGCACATTATGTATGAAGGACTTTATGTATGAGGGCTGTTGGTCTTCAGCTCCAAGCTGTCTTGGATGAAACAGATTATCTAGGCCCATTTCAAACTGGCTTCAGGGCAAGATATGGAGTTGAGACTGCCATGGTCGCCTTAGTGGATGATCTTTGCCTAGATATCAACAGGGGAAGTGTGACCCTTCAGGTACTCTTGGACCTCTCAGCGGCTTTCGATACCATAGACCATGGTATCCTTCTGGAACACCTGAGAGGGCTGGGGATCGGGGGCACTGCACTTAAGTGGTTCCAGTCCTATCTCTCAGGTAGATACCAGATGGTGATGCTTGGGGACAGCTGCTCCTTGAAAAAGGAGCTTAAATCTGACGTCCCTCAGGGTACTGTCCTGTCCCCAATGCTATTTAACATCTACATGAAACCGCTGGGAGAGATCATCAGGAGGCATGGAGCAAGGTGCAATCAGTATGCTGATGGCACCCAGATATATCTCTCCGTACCTCGGATAATAGCATCAACTAAGGGTGGCATCTTGCCTCTGAACGAATGTCTTGAAGCAGTAATGGACTGGATGAGGAAAAACAGACTGAAGCTGAATCCAGAAAAGACGGAGGTACTTGCTGTTAAGGGCCCTAGCCCAGGTATGGAGGTTTGTGAACCAGTTCTAGACAGGGTCACACTTCCCCTGAAAGACTGTGTTCGCAGCTTGGGGGTGCTCCTGGACTCACCACTTCAGATGACAGCTCAAATAGACGCAGCGGCCAGGAGTGCCTGTTATCAGCTTCAGCTGATACTCCAGCTGCATCCCTTCCTGGAGCTGGAACACCTAAAAACAGTGGTGCATGCACTGGTAACTTCATGGCTTGACTTCTGCAATGCGCTCTACATAGGGCTACCCCTGAGCTTAGTCTGGAAACTTCAATTAGTACTTCCACCGCCTCCCACCAACTATCTTGCTGTTCTTTTAATAGTCAGTTGATTGTGTTAATTGTTATTTGTGGTGTGTTTTTAGGTGGGTTGGTGGGTGGGGAGGATTGGGTATGTTTGTACTGTTTTTTAATGTTTTTTAATGCAATTTATGTATTATTGTTGTTTGCCGCCTCGATCCATGGGGAGAGGCGGGATAGAAATAAATTTTATTGTCGTTGTTGTTGTTGTTATTACTCAAGGAAGCTCTAGAATCCAGCCTTGTTCATGGATGTACAAGTAGGTACTTCAGTGAGAAATAATTTTAGATTTGACTAAAGCACCCGCTGTTTTAGATCTAACTATAATTACATATTCTTGAGTCTCATATAGATTTGATTACTCTGATAAATCGTACATAAAGCTTCTGAAAAATGTTTAGAAGATACAGCTGATGCAAAAACACAGCTGGAAAAGTTTCTGATTTTCTTCCTCCATTCCCCCCCCCCCGGACAACATTAGACTGTCCTTAGAAGAACTGCAGTGGCTTCCATAACATTCAGAAGAAGAAGAAGAAGAAGAAGAAGAAGAAGAAGAAGAAGAAGAAGAAGAAGAAGAAGAAGAAGAAGAAGAAGAAGAAGAAGAAACCCACAAATTTGAAGGACTATTTCTTTCTACAGAATCATTCCCACAAATGGCTTTATCTTCAAAAGTTTTCCTCTGGTCATTTCTGCACCCTACCTGATCCCTTTGTCCTCCCATTGCAATCCCAGTAGTGCCTTTGCCAGAAAGCGAGCATGACGGGAATGCTTTCCTCCACACCCAGTCAACTCCCTGCAGAAGGAAGTGCAAGCAACACATGTGTGCCTTCCGCAGAGCAGCTGGGCCCTTTCCGAAGCTGCACTGGAGAAGGAAGCAACTCCATTGAACTTCCTGCCCTTCTGCATGGCAGGTAAGGATGGGAGTGTCACATGATCATGGGCACTTAACAGATTTAATCCATTAAGCAAATATCCCACAATCGTGATGGGTGGGGATGGGATGGCAGTGGGACCGCAATGACATCATGCAGAAGCACAACCCGTGGACCATTGCCATCTTATCCCCATAGCAGGACTGTGATGTTATGCATAAATGGCCTCTGTGTACTAGAAGGCACTGAGAGGAGAACAACCATGGTGGCTGGGAAATAAGGAAAAGGATCTGTAACAGCACCATGAATGTAGAACTAATCCCAAGGAAAGGGACAGAATGTATCTATACTATCATTTAGATGAGCAGTTAAGACTCCCCTAAGCTAAACTTGTAACTGTTTTAATTTAAGCTAGCAATGGTTTTATATGTTTTCTTTTTTTTTAAAAAAAAAAAGTTTGAATTCTCTTTTCAAGTGTTATATTACTGCAAGCTTCCTTGGGGGCTTTCAAAGTTGTTTCCAACAGTCAGAAAACTACCAGCTATATCTAAGTGCAACAGATAATGCAGAGAACAGTTAAAACAGAAGAAGAAGAAGATCTTGAACTGATTCTAGGAGTCAAAGGCAGCGTATGCAGCTGTCAGATAATATGACCAATTTGTTCTCTTCAGCCCACTATGCATTTTTCTCTAGATGCTGTTTTCAAAGGGAAACTTCAATATTTTAAAATATTTCAACAAGGCTTTATATATTACCGAATTAAAGCAGATAAAATAGTTGCATAGAAAATAAGTACATTTGGGTATTTAAAAGATGTCTTTCTCTTAAGTATAACACATCCTCTTCCTTTTCTTAATCAGGATGTTCCAACATTGCACTAATTTGGTAAAAAATAAGGTAGGGAAAGTTAAAAATTAAGATAGGAAGAACCCAAGGCTAGAAATAAATAGATGGTCCAAAATCCTATTCAGATTCAGTCTAGAGAAAACTGGCTATATTTGTGGTTATCCACAAAAGTAATCCTGTCTTCAGTTTCTGTTTGGATTAAATTCCTTGACACCATCTGTACAGACAATGCTGACATATATTCCCTTGTGTGACTCTGTTACCACCATGAACTGGCCTGGCCTTTGGTAACCTTTAGATATCATTTTGATATCATAATTCGGCCCCGCTCTGCGACCAGCCAAATGTTTGTGAGGCCACTGAACAAGCGCGAAGCTAGGCATGGCTCTTAACTGCTGAATCATTTCTGTTTATACCTAAGCAAGCCAGAAATTGCCAGATCTGCTTTAGGAGGCCTCCTGAAATAAACACCTTCATGATTAAAACAAAGAGACCTCTGCCCCGAGAGGGCACCCTGGCGAGCTAAGTGCTTAACCGCCAAGCTAGCTGCATCTACATACTGGCCATACTATTGTCAATTTGGACCATAACTCAATCATGTAAATTCTGACCTTTCGGAGACATTGTCTCCAGCCCAAAATTAGTTTTCACCCAAGACCAGGCTAGCCTACGATCATTCTTTCCCTGATAAAAACCCCCAGTCCTGAGAACTCCTCAGATCTTTCGCTGGATCGCTCCAGACTTCCATCCAGCCTTGCTACCACTCTGTTCAGCAAAATCCCCTCGGCCACTGTGCTGAGTTTCCTTCTCTTCAATTGGACTTCTCCGGGACTGAGAGATTGGTGACATATCACCCATTTTCCCCCAAAACTCTTATTTCCCGTTTCTAGTTAGTTGTGTGTTTGTATTTTCTTAATAATTGCTATCTGTTTAATAAATATTATTGCTTATTTAAAACTGTCTGCCTAACTCACTGACCTGAACCTGTATACATAGGGTAAAAGATCTCCACTAAGTTACCCTGCCTCTCGCTAGCCAAGAGAGTGCTCCAGCTAATTTCCCCATCTTGTTTGTATTAGGTGTTGGTTGTTTGGGCACCCCTCCCGGGACCCCCAATTCACAGGGTAACAACTCTACACTTGATATCTTCAAATCCTGCCATGGTTTACAGGCCAAGTGTTCTCCACCTCACTGCAAGTTTCTCTCTGAAGATTAGGAGATCTCCATTCTTTTTGAAACCAACCATGTATAAGGGGGTGAGTATGCAGAATTCTGAAACTTGAAAATCTTATGCTTACTATTTTCTCCATTAATATTATACATATGTAGAAACATCCAAATATTAACTTTCAGATTAGAAAAGCAAGCTGCTACCCTCCTTTATCATGTCCACAACACAAATATGAGATAAAGAGAGGGAGACAGAGCAGGGTGGAGACAGTGTGGCCCCTGAAAGATAGTGGTACCCCCCATTTTTTTAAAAGTATTTTTTGCCTGTTATAGTGTTAATGCCCCCCAGGGATTTGGGGCACAATATATCCCATTTTGACCCCCCTGTGGCAATTTTAGGCCTAGCTAAGGTAACTGAGAAATTGATGTCCAAGTCATTTCCTATTTTTGCAAAGACGTCTCCTTGTCCTAAAATGGCATGAAAAGACAAATGTGTCTTTGACCTAGGAGGCATGAGGACATATTGGAGAAGTGTCTTCTTTCTAATTTTCAGGCACTACTGGGGGTAGTTGGAGGGTTCAGCACTCTGAATTTCCTGGGAGGCCAATGTGTACCTCTAACAGATATCAGCCCTGCAATTCAGTCTGATCTTCTGAGCCATAGATATCGTCTACAATCAAACTCTTTTGGAACTCTAATGTTTGTTACAATATTCAAACAAGTCAGATGAAAGTTAGAGTCAACTAGGAATTGCCCACCTACTTTCTAATCACGTTTTGTTAGAAGGTTGTTTGGAAACCAGAGTAAATACATGATCTTCACAAACCTACTTGCTTGTCTGAATGAGCTTTCCCACTAATAAGATAAGGGGAAAAAACTGTTCTGAAAGAGTATCACAGAAATCTTATAGGAGGTAAGCTTTACTGAATTCAGTGGAATTTATTCCTTGAAAAATTTTATAGGGCTGTAGGCTATAGGCTGAAGCTCAATATACATGTGTAGTACTCCCAATCAACTCCATTTGAATTCAATGGTGCTTACTTTTGAATACATACATATAGCATTTGTACTTTGAATACTACTCTTTCTAGAGCCCTGCCAAATTCTTATCAGTGTCATCAATACCTGATACTGCTTTGGCATTTTCTATCCAAGTTGCTGGTAATAACCTTACTGGAATGAATCCGCAATGATACATTGGCAGAAGAGCAGTTCATATAACAAAATTGCATTGGGGACAAGGCACATATAAAAAGCATAAAGTATAAGAAAAAATATAAAAGTCAAAGATGGAAATAAGACAAATAGGTCTGGGACTTGAAGAAATACTGAAGCTGTGCTAAAAATGAATCAAAGGAACTTACAACAACATGTAGAGGGAAGAAGTCTGAATCTGTGAATAAATCACTTACAACAGGATTAATGTTGCTTCAGTTCCTAGCAAACAGTTATATGTAGCTGACTCCCAACATATTTCTTAGGGCGGTAAAACAAACCATCTCAAAACTGCAGACTACAAACCAAACAGAAGAAAAGAATGCTTCTCATTACAGGGTTGAGAATAGTCATATGCAATTTATAAAGTTGACATACCCTTTACCAAATCAACATGCCCCATTCAAGTATTCTTCCACCATTTTAAGAGACAGAATGTGACACTATTTTTACTCGGTTTTCCAAATCTTTACATGCTTGCACATGTTTGAACTTGTACAACTTGCTTGAACATTTCTTCTCCTTTGACTGTAATGTGTTTAAGCAGTGTTTTACATATATTGGACAATGTGCACATTTTTCTATGTGCATATTTTCAACTCTACATTTTTTTTTTCAAATATGTCCATGTCCTTCTGCCAATGTGCAAATTCAGACTGGAATTTCTTTCCACTCTATGGACAGTCTGGGAAATGAAGGCTGTGTAAATATGAGGGGAGGGGGTTGTTGGAGTAGCTTTCTCACACATCTTATATCTAAAAGAGCAAAAAAGCAAAACTGTTTACTGTATATAACTCTATATTGCAAATCAACGTCTATTTGTAGGAAATAGCTCTCATTGTGTTTAATGGAGGTTACGTCCTAGTAACTGTAGTTACAATTGCAGGCTAAATGCTAACATGTTGACTTTAAAACACATCATATGAAAGAAGGCAACTAGATAAAACCCCCAACAGAGAGTATTATAGAGATCCATCAACTCAAGTTGTTCCACAATTTTCAGCCCAAAATACACTGTATTAGTCACACCTTTTGTTTTCTCAATATTTTTATGAAGACTTAGAGGAAACAGTGAGCTGGTGTCCAGAGCAGAGCACCAGCTTCTCCTGGGGTAGGAAGCTCTACAAATCAGTTGGGCAATTATAATTCTCCTGGGTTAGAGGGCCTGGTTAAGAAATATTTGGGATCTTCTTTTCTAAATTCACTTGACATTGGCTGAGCTCCTACATCAAGTAGGTGGAACATTAATACTCTATCTTTGCAATTCCATGTTCTACTTTCACACTGGCAGCTGGTAAATACCAGAAATAGCTGATGCTGTTTACTAGGGAAAGGAGGGAGTGGAAAGGCAGTTTAAATGAAGAAGCAGTGGGTCTTGGTTCATGGTGGTAACAAATAAAAGTTTGTTCACAAATGGAGTGTACTCTTCTTTCCCTCCCCTTTGGAGCATAGGCCAGCTGCATCTTCCTCATGTGATATACCTCTCCTTACTTCCCTCCCCCTCCAATAAACAGCAGTGTAAATGACTCTTCTGTTGCCAGACTGTACACCCTTACTCCATTATATGGTTTAATTGGCAAATATCAATTGACACGAAATATAAATTATATCCTGCTATGGCTGAGAAGCCTGCTGGCAAAGAGGAACAGACTACACACTAGAGTTGAAAAATTGGTCAGACTGGGACTTCAAGGAATGGCTAGATCATAGTCAGGGAAGCTCCAGTGATAATGCACTTGCAAATGTCCCTCAACAACTTGGCCTTTAGAAACAATAGTGCCAAAACTGCCTCCATGAAATAACTGATTGTTTTTTATCCTCTTTCTCTCTCCACCGAATCTCTCCTTTTGTTTCCTCACATGTCCCACCATTAAGGAGTTATCACAATTCCCATTAGTCCTTTGTCATCTAATGCTAAGGCCATTAGCTCATTCCAGACCCCACTGTCAACTCTGCTGGAGAGCCATTAACACTTTCCCCTTTAGGGTGGAAAAAGAGTATTTAAACCCTGGCTCTGAGCCAGATAGCTTGCAATACTCTGGATACAGGCTGTCATTGTGCTGGTCCAATTCCCATTCAGGTATAAATCTCAGACCCTAGTCTAACTCACATCACCTTGTCTCTTCTTTCTGGATAGGTAAATATCACTCACTTCTCCCTAACTTCTTGCTCTTCATTTTTTCTCCTTTTTTCCAGCTAGACTTGTGTGATTATGAGGCTGTTTGGATCTTGTGTTTATGTGACTGTTAATTCTCCCAATAAAACAAATATTCTTGAATCTTCAGCTGGGGTCTCTGCGTTAGTATTGATATACACAGGTGTAAAAGATCCTGCTAGGTTACCCTCCTTTCACAAGCCTCCCCACTGAGCTAATATTCCTCAGTGTTTCATGGAGGCACTGGCATTGTGGGTGGACCTCTGAGATACCCACATTTGGAGGTAACACCTCGGGCTTAACAGCTGCCAGAGGGAAGTTTTGAATGGATACAAAGCTTCTTTCTCCATAAAAGAGACATGGGCATATATGAGCCACAATTACAAACCCACATGCCAC
Organism: Iguana delicatissima; assembly: GCA_948472985.1. Classification (NCBI taxonomy): domain Eukaryota; kingdom Metazoa; phylum Chordata; class Lepidosauria; order Squamata; family Iguanidae; genus Iguana; species Iguana delicatissima. The sequence continues at coordinate 116,471 of CAOKZL010002522.1, forward strand.
TAACAGGAGTCTTTTAATGAAAAGGCTTTGAACACACAAGCCCTGGTTCTACTGAAATCTTGATTAACACATTATATCCTTGGACAATTCACACAGCATCATGGATTTCAGCATTATGGCAGAACCCACTAGCAACATTTGCTGCCAGTCACCTATTCAGAAGTGCTTGGGCTGAGGTAGAACAATTTGAAGGGTGAGCAGCCTTAGGCCATTTCCGCACTAGGCTGCTATAGTGCTGTTATTCTATTTTCAACATCCTATGGAATCCTGGGGTTTGCAGTTTAAGGAGAAGCCTTTGCCTCCCGTCTTCAAAGTGTTTTAGTACAAGAACCCAGTGGAGGAATTTGCCAAGCATCCCCCCCCCCCACAACTATACCAGCACTGTGCAGTATGTAAAGATTGTACCAAAAGCCTTCTTGGGGTCTCTTCTCAGGTTGTGGAATTCCCTTACATGGTAGGCTAGGTTGGCCACCTCTTTATTCTTTTTTTTTTTTAAGTTTTTTCAGCAAGCAAAGACTTATTTTATTTAAATAGATCTTCAGCCTTTAATTAGTGAGGTCAGAAAGATCTTTTAAAGAGATGTGCTCTATTTTTAGAGAGATTTATTTTGTGGGACGTAATCTTGGAAAAAAGGCAGGATATCAATTAAATGAATACATGAAACAAATAGACAAGAATCCATAACTGGTTTCTTAGTGCTCTTGCTATCCAACCCCCCCCACACACACACACACACAATTTGGTCTAAGTTATAATGGTGCACTGAATGTGGGCAATATCGTCTGACCTTCCACTCACACCAATGGATCCTTACAGTTACCTGAAAGGTTGAGGAAGAAATCAGATCTCTGTTGAATTCATGTGCAGGTGCTGCAGCCACAGTGGAGTGGATAATGGCCCATCTGCCAGACAGCATGCACAGGCAAGATCCACAGCTTATTGTAAATGAGTAATGTATCTTTACTTTTCTGGTGTCATTTGATCATATATCTTAAACTATGAAAATAGTATGGTGAGAGAACAGGATTATTAGAACTAGGGGAGTGGGGGAGGCAAAAGCAATTTGCTGCTGATTCTCCACATTAAAATCCCCTTTTATACTTGAAAGATATTACCAATTTTCTTAGGCACTTGGTAAATGGTATATACTTAAGCACAATTTACAGTCTGCATGAAACACTGCTCACAGCTTGATCTAATTTTTAAGGAGTACACACTTATAGTCTCTGTCTTCTTAGCCATCTGACACCCACAAAATACTTTATCTGTCAATGCAGGTTTTGAGCCCTACATATTTTTTTAAGTTTCTTAAAGGGAGAAAAAAAATCACTTCCTTTATCAGTGAACCACAAATGAATATGAAATACTCCAGAAAAAATACTGGGGTAGGGCTTGAAAAAAAGATATGCATAAACTATTGATCAATAAGCCAGTTACAAAGTTTTTCTTTGAACCACTCCACAGTTAATGATGGGTGGTTATGGCTTCTTAGCACCTTGTTTGTTCCCAGATGAATGAAAAAAACAAAAACAAACAAACACTGAAATAAAAGAACAGTTTATGAAGTCATAGTTCACCCCCACCTTCCTGAGTTCCCACATCTCCACCATTGTACATGTGTGATGGGGTAAACTTGGGTCACATAGCTTACAAAGGGGCCTCCCTAGAGCAGAAGAAATGGCCAAAGCTAGGGGTCTTCCAAAACCTCTCCTTCTCTATAAAGAGGCAAGCCACCTAGACCTCTCTGCCATGCTGCATTCATCACAGCATATCAGCAGCTGGCCATTCAATTGGCCAGTCTGCCCCACCCACCTCCACTCCAAATTGAACACTTCAAAGAAAGATCTGTATTGAGCTGGCCCCAAGGGACATTCCTTTCACAGTATCTGTATCCCATGTAATTCTATGCACCAGTCTAGCAAACAACACTTCACCCAAATGTGCTTTGTAGGTATAATTAATCCCTGTCATGTCCCGCCCTTTCTGTTCTGATGTGGTCTATCTATTAGCCCACCTCCTAAAGATCCTCCCCACAAGAGGCCATAGGTTATTGGTGGGGAAAAAAATCCCAGCCACTTTTTTTTAATCTTGTCAATGAGGGATTGTGACAAAAACCAATACATGGTCCCTGCAGACAACCAGTTGACTCCTACATGATCCACAGGTTGGGAGGGTAGACCACTTATCAGCAAGGAGACTGACGCAGGGATGGACTGGGCTTTGTATCCCATCCAAACCTCTCTGTGTCATAGTGCTGCCCATCATGCATTTTTCCCCAAGGCATGCAAAAATGGACCAGTAGCCCATAATGCAATGGTAGAGCCAGATATTTTTTCTCCCTTATTCTATAATATTATCTTGATTTCTTTATTAATATGTGTGTGCTGTGTGTGTGGGGGGGAATGGTCAAAAGTATCAGTTCTGCTTTCATTCACAGTCAGTTGTGATCTTCCACCTCAATTTAAATGTTTTTTCCCCCAATTATTCAAGTTCTGTTCTCCAATTTTACAAAGAAATGTCTGGATTTCATAAAGTACTTATCAAAAGGAATTGGATTAAATCCTTAACTATCTATACTGGCCAACTATGATAGGAATAACTACTCCCCACCTAGAGAAGATCACATTGTGCCCACCTTCCATGCAGGGATTAGAAGCAAGACTTTTAAAAGTTTTGCACTTAAAGTCCTTGGCCTGACTAGGTGAAGCTATCCATTTTGCTTTATCACACTATGTTTTATTTTCAAATTTCATTTTAGCTTATGTTACCACCGTGTACTGGCCTGGCCTTTGGTGAACCAAAGATATCATTTTGATATCACAATTTGGCCCTACTCTGCCACCAGCCAAGTGTTTGTGAGGCCACCGAACAAGCGCGAAGCTAGGCATGGCTACTATTTGCTGCTCACACCAAACCAAGCCAGAGATTGCCAGGTCTGCTTTAGGGGACCTCCCGAAACAAACACCCTCATTACCAATGCTCGATAAACAAAGAGACCCTCTGCCGTGAGAGGGCATCTTGGCGAGCTGAGTGCTTAACTGCCGAGCTAGCCACATTTGTATACTGGCCATACCATTGTCAATTCGGAAAGCAACTCAGTCGTAAATTCTGACCTTTTGGAGGCATTGTCTCCAACCCAAAACTGATTGTTTTTGCTCAAGACCAGACTAGCCTACGATCGGTCTTTGCCTGATAAAACCTCCCAGTTCCGAGAGCTCCTCGGACTGCTCAATGGACTTGCATTCGGACTGCTCTCCTGCTTTGCTGCCACCTTATTCTGCAAGTTCCCCTCGGCTGCCGCGCCAAGTCCTTCTACCCTCCATTGGCTTCTCCAGGACTGCAGGATTGGTAAGATATCACCCATTCACCAAAACACTATTTTACTATTCTAATTAGGAGTGTGTTTGTGTTTTTCCTAATAATTGTCTAATAAATCTTAATTGCTATTTTGAACTGCCTGACTGCTCAGACATACGGTAAAAGATCCCCGCTAAGTTACCCTGCCTCTCGTTAGCTAAGAGAGTGCTCCAGCTAATTTCCCCATCTTTGCTTGGTTTGGTTTGTTGTTTGGGCACTCCTCCTGGGACCCCCAATTCACAGGGTAACACTTATGGGTCAAAATGTAGATTTTGAAAGGTTGTTATCAAAATGAACCAAACAAAACTATCATCCATCTGTAGTGTTTGTATTAAAAGTCTTGTTTTCCCCAGGCTCCAACCATATGATCTAAGATGTGTGGCAATTGATAACCAGTAATATAGGGAAGTAATTATAGGTACAACTCTCCTCTCCTTCATCATTGCAAGTGGAAAATCAGATAATTTACTCCTGTGGCATTTGGAGTTTGGTCACTGTTCTTAGTGGCACAGTGCAATTAGTCACACTTTCCCTGAATTGGTATTCCCAGCTAGTGTAGATAATTGAATCAATGGGATTTACAGGAGTATTGATTCACCATTCAGCAATTGATTCAATTGTCTACTTAATTGTCTACCTTAGTTTGGAATTATCAATAAGATTCAGACCAAAGAGGCAAAGAGAAAGAAATCTTTCTTTCTTAAAACTTTGAGGGAGGAGAACTTACAATTTCCCATAGGACATTTGTAAAGCAGTCTCTGTCTCTCAACCCTACTTCCTTTATGAACTCTAAGGAGAAATATTGGCTATAAGTTGGAGGAGGCCATCTTCTTCTCCCAGAATGCTGTGGATGCAACTTCTGTCTGTGAGAATTGGAAATCTAGCATATGAAAAATGATAACGTAAGAAAATACTGTCTTTAAAAAAAACTTGCTTGGTTTCTTTCTCTTTTCCCTTTCTTTGTGTTGAACCCAATGGATTCTGGTTTCTCACATAATTTTTTTAAAAAATTATTATTATTTTGCAGCTGTGAGAATCATTTTGTGCTTCTTAGTTGTGTCCTTTGTGAGGTCCACATGGGTGCTCCTGAATTTGATAAAAGAGACAGAAAGCAGCATTATTTGTTTGTTTGTTTTTTGGTGACCTTTATTTTCTGTTTTTAGCAAATTGCTAATTTGTCACTAATTGCTCATTTGACTTATTTCCTGTGGTGTTTTCCCTTTTGATATGTTATTTGTGAATTTCTTAGATGTCACATTTATTTAATCAATCTAGGCAATATATTTCCCTCAGATAATCAAAAGGTTGTTCTATCAAGCTAGCTTCCCTTCTGTGAAAGCAGCAGATGATTGCAGATCTAAAAGCAGCCTCACTTTTTCTTTAGAGAAATAACATCTGTTAGTAACTTGTTTTTGTTTTTGTTTTTTGTAGTTTTTTTTCTTTGAAAACACACTTGAGTTGCACACTCAAAAATAAATTCACACATGATGCCCCTTCTCCCTTCAAAATGTGTATAAATAGAAATCAGATAACTTTTATCTGAATAATTATTGCTCTACTAAATAGCCTAAGAAGCAATATATAGCCCATTCTTTGAGGGAGAAAGAATGGACTCTTGCTTTTGGGTAGCTGGACATTTTTTGCAGAATTTTTATTAGGTATTTGGGTGGCTCAGTTTTCTGAAGAATTTTTTGAACCTTCAATCAACTAGTTTTTCCATCATTCACACTTGTCTGCTCTGATTCACAGTTCGTTGGTGGTGGTGTCAAGGTCAGAGACCTGGGTGGTGACCCAGCCCGGAGAAGAGAGTGGGAGAGCCAGCAAAGTCCAGCTGGGAGGAGACAAGCAAGCACTTACTCAAGGAAGTTCATTTACCAGAGCACCAAGCGAAGCCGTAGTCAGAGTCCAGAGATCAATTCAAGGTATCAGGAACTGGGTGCTGGGAGCAAGGTACAGGCAAGAGGAAGGCTTGTAAGAAGTTTGCCACAAGCAAAGGGAAGCTTCCAAGCAGGTGACCGGACACACCTCCAGGCACAGGTATGTCCAGTCACCACTTCTTAAACTTAGCCAAGGAAGCTTCTCTTTGCACAACCCTCTTGAGTCTCCACCTTGATTGAGAGCTTACTGAACCAGGCTCCAGAGCAGTGGTTCTCAACCTGTGGGTCCCCAGATGTTTGTGGACTTCAGCTCCCAGAAGCCCCAGCCACTATGGTCAATGCTCAGGGCTTCTGGGAGCTGAAGTCCACAAACATCTGGGGACCCACAGGTTGAGAACCACTGCTCCAGAGCCTCTTCAGAATTGGATCCCTGTTGCTCTAAAGGAGCAGGCAGAGGGATGTCCGCACCTGCTTGGTCCATGGCAGCAGGGGAGTTCTTGAGCTGCAGGACTCATCTCCAGCCAGAGCCACAGGGACCAACAGCTGCTGCTCGTCATCTCCGCCCTGAGCAACAGGGACCAACAGCTACTGCTTGTCATCAGCAGCTCTGACAGGGGCTTCAGTTATCACAGGTGTGGAGAAGGGCCAAAAGTAAGAGTTCCATTTGTATATATGTGTGTGTGTGTATGTATGTAGTGCCCTTGGATGCAGCATTCCGAGAAGCCAAAAATAGAAGTCATCACCTACAGGACATTTGAAGGGTGTAGTACATTTTTGTCACCTGTGATGAAAATTCTTCCAACACAACCATTCCTCCATAACTGAAAGGCCTGCCATTTTGAAGTGAAAGGGTAAAAAAGTATGAAATATTTTGTACAACTCTTATCATTATCTATACTTTAATTAGCCACAGAAGCTGGAATGGTTCTGAGAGCAGGTATATTTGGCATCTAAGACCCCTGAACTATGATCTCCCAGAAACAGTGTCATCTGAAGTGTTTTTAAGCTGTTTGTATGGAAATATTCATAGACCTTTCAAAATAACCAGCATTCTTCCTATAATAGACTTCATGCTCTTCAGTTCCTGCTCATCACGTGAGATGAGATGAAGAGGCAATAGAATGTGTACTCTGAAGGAACCTGGGACATCCTCACCTGGAAAGCATAGTGCTAATTCTGAAGACACAGAATTTACCCTCTAACACCTAATACTTCTTAGCCATAATGAGTGGATTCTAGAAGACTAAATCAGTGTCATGAGGTCTTTAAGAGCTCCACTGGAGCTGCAGCTTCATTAGAATATGTGACCAGCTCTGTGACCTGGTTGCAAATAATGAGTCACTTGGTACTTATTCCTTTCCCCAATGTTGGAGGCATGGTTACATCACGATTATTACTTAACAAGGAACAATTTGGGCTGGAGTAATTGCAATATTTTAATATTTTAATTACTGTGATAGTTACAGAAGTGTACCTTCACTAAATGTTTGAGGAAGCTTATCACATGGTTCAAATATTGTTATGTTTCTTGTGCTTTTGCCTCTGTTGTTGGTGAAGGTAATAACAAGGAGGATGAGATGAGCGTGTGTTTTATACCACAAACCAGCAGCCTATAACATTAATCTTCATTCAAAATCACTATTTATCTCCTTTTCAGAAATGGAGAAACAAAGGCAACCTTTTACTTAAAAGTTACAACTGTAATGTAACTATAACTACCTAGGGGTTTATAACTATAAATACTTACTTACTTCTGTAAGAGTAATATTCCAAGCTCTCCCTGATAAATGAAGAAGACTTGCTAAGTGTTGGAGAAAACTATGTGTTAAGTCTCTAAGGTTGTCACTATTGAGGAGGTGGACATTTGTGACCATCTAGATGCTGTTGGCCATCTAGACACCCAATAGCCAGTGTCAGCGTGTTCAACTGTCAGGATTGGGAAGATCAGAAGGTCCAGTGGTCAAGGATGATTGGATCTGTAGTATAGTAGCAGATGGTTAGTCATAGATTCTTCCATTTCTGTCGGTTTGCTATAAGCCTGTCTCCTCCTGAGCAAATTGAGAACAGTGGTACACAGATAGAAACACAAGAAATGGTCTTCTCACAGAACATTAAAAAATGCACTTGCATATTCTAAAACAGTCATCTTTAAGCCAGCTCCCATCAGAAGTCTTGGACTACGCTATCTGTTATTCCTGAGTCTCATTGTAAATTATAGGCTAAAATTTGAGACAGTGAAAAGTTTTCTGTAGCATAAACCTCTTAGAGTGTAGGAGTGAAAGATGCCTCCAATTTTAAAGCAGAAAAAAAGTGGTTCAGCTGTCAGAAGTCTAAGAAACACTGAAATAATCAAAAGTGCATTAATATAAATGTTTGAAGAAACACCAAATGTCAAGAATAATTTGTGTTCCTTTGAGATGTATTTTTTTTACTGCTTTCTATTCACTGCACCTTAGAAAATAGCTTGGTACAATAATGTAACCTGACTCATAGTTGCCTCCAATATATAGCAGGAAGAAAACTCTTGGGTTAATATTTATTTATGTAAATATATAATTGTACTAAGCCATTCATCCCTTTTGACAAAGCTGAAAGCACATGGCCTCCCATGATGCTATATGCCCTGAATGCCCAGCAGCTGCAGCAGGCATAGAAACCTCTTGGCCTTGGCAGATGTCACTGATGTTACTAGTGTGTGTGCCAGGAGGCAAACAGACTGGAATTTGACTGGAGTAGGACCCAAAGCATTTTATTAAGTGCTGAGTTCTAGAATCCTTTGGACCTCTTAAATTACATAGGAAAATGTTGAATAATGGAATAATCCCATTCCATGTTCAAGGAGAATGAATAGTAGGTTGAACACAAAGTAATTCTGGTTTGAGAAGAATGATTATTTCAGAAGTGTTTAAGGAGTTTCAATTTATATTTCATTCTTCTCAAACCAAGAAACAGAGCAAAAATATTGAAAGGCCCCAAGCTAATTCAGTTTTCCCTGTTCTAGAGAACTTTATGGGAAAGGTGACTCTATAACAACTGTCTCAGTTAAGATCTAGAAAATGGAACCATATCAATTAAAAATGTAAAATTCTTTACATAATAATTGTGTTTGTACATCCCAGATTATTATTTTTGACTTCACAGTTTTAAAAACTCCAACAATCTCCTCCTCTTCCTTCTCCTCCTCTGCTGAAACTGTTGTAGGAGCCCAGAGAACACAGAGACCACAGAGCAAGAAAAAGAGTAATTTATTACGTGCAGGCTTTTGGCTGGATGTTTCCAAAAGACCAAAAGCCCTGAATTCAAGTTTCACAACTCTTTTATAGACAAAGTTCACAGCATACACAAAGATCACAGGCATATCTCGGTCCGCCCCTCCGAGCTGTTACTAGCTAATTAACCCCGCACTCAGACCCCGGAAAGTGCTTATCTACAATCTGCAATTACCGCTGCCAGTCAATAAACAAACAACACCCTGGCTACGTGATCAACATCCTAGCTACGTGATACATTGGCTCTCGTGACCTTTTTACCCTTCCTAAATCTTTCTCCATTCCTCTGACCTAAGCCCCCAGCTTCTACTTTATTTCTAATTTATTATTTCTAATTCATACCTATATCAAAACAGCAGAAAGCATGTATACTGGGAGTGTGGTTTAGAATCTGGATCCTTCAGTGACATTCATAGAGAGAACTATAAGTCAGAGCATCCAGTAAACCAAAAGAGGGTTTTCTGGGAAAGTGTTAGCTTCTCAGAGGCCTAGTGTGGGGGCAGAGAAGTAACCAAGCCACCTCTGAAAGGGTCAGAGAGTGGAACTCTGAGTGGGGAACCAGATCTTTGGGGTTGGAGAGCCAAAGGGTGTGTGTGAAAGCTTGGTTGGTGAACACTGGTGTTTTGAAGGAAAAAGATAAATATCTTTAAGAAAGTGTTATTTTGTCTGAATATTTTTGGTTTCACAATAGCTTTCCCCTTGTTGATTCTTTTAATAAAGATTACATTTCAGTTTTCTAGAAATATTGCCTCAACAGAGTATTTTCTTCAGTTTTATTTTTAATAACACACTACCACAGGTTATCCATTCCTTTTTGGAGTAACCATTAATAAACTTTGTCCTTTATCCACAAATGTTGTGGGTTTTAGGGAAAGAAGAGTTGTGATTAAGTGTGGGGAGGGAGCCAGGACATGATAATAAGATTAAAAGGGGCTCTGCTACTCCAGTGGGGGAGAAAGAAAGCAGACCTGGTTTGTCTGTGTTCTTGGCTGGCTCAAGCAAGACTTCCCCAGCAAGATTTACTCAAATATTCCTTTATTACCCTTCTCTCCACACCACACAAACCACCTATCTGTGATACTACCTACCATCAATCTACTATTTACCATGTACCATGCACATTCATACCTACTACCCTTCCTATGCACCTATTCCACATCATCTACCCTGTGTATATCCATCTATTGTTTATCTAAACTTTGTAAAAAAAAGATCTTATATATGAAAATATGCATGAGGAAGCTCTGGGGCCATGTGAGGTAGATCCGTCCACAGCTACTCACATATGTATGAACACTCCCACTAGCAGATGTACATTCAACAACTTGGACAAGGGGCACTACAAATATTTTACTGTATGCATCTTTATGGAGGAGTTCCACATGCATATATTAGAACATATGTAGAGCCCTGGTGATGCAGTGGTTAAATGCTGGTACTGTAGCCAAAATATTGTGAGTTTGATCCTGCAGAGGTTGACTCAGCCTTCCAACCTTCTGTAGATCGGTAAAATGAGTACCCAGCTTGTTGAGAGCAATACATTGTAAACCGCTTAGGGAGTTCTTTGCACTGATAAGCAATATAGAAATGTAACTGGTAGAGCTATTCTAGTAGTCACCAAATGTATTGACCATCAGGGATCATGGTGAAAGGCACATCAATGGAAGCATTGTGGGGCTGGGCCATAAAATTCTATGTCCCCTTTCTTATATTCTTTTAATAAAAGAGAGTGGCTGATCTGAATTTTCTATAGCTGTGTCTGTTATGAAAATTCCACCCTATTTTTCCAATGCTTCATTATGTTATTACATTAAAACATAATAGGATGGAATATTCTGTTAGTTTTTCTTTGTCCTATATTCAGTTTAGGCAATTTTTGTTTACTTCTGATCAAAGCCAGACTGAAATGACATTAGCACCTGTTCCTATCTGTTGGGCAAATATGTTGGTTTAGTTTTCTCTCATATTTGTATTTTGTAAATTTTTGACAAATTCTAATAAAAAACCAAAACAAAATTTTCATACATCCCTTGATTTATTAAAAAGTGGAATTCAAGATGAGACTGTTAGGATAATTGTTGGATTGGTTATCCTGACAGTCTCATCTTGAATCACTGAGGAAAGGAACAGAGTTACTCTTCATCTGACTATTCAGCTAAATTCTTCCCTTTATTTTATCTCACAGAAGGAAAGATTTCAGAAGAAATGGTCTCCAGATCTTCAGCAGAGATAAAGTGTTGAGGCTGAAACTGGATCGCCTATGTTCTCCTAACAGTGTTCAACCATTCAACATAGTTGTGAGAATAGAAGAAATGCAGCCAGTATCCCCCAGAACAATCCCTTGTGAAAAATAAGGAGACCAATTCCCACAAAGAAAAGTAGGAGTTAGTGGTTTGAGTAACAGATTATTAGGAGGTGATATGAACTATCAGTCAAACCACTACACCATGCTGGCTCAGTCTGGAGACTAAGGTTCAAATCCTCACTCACCTATGGAAACTCACTGAGTGACACCTTGAGCAAGTACCACTCTCTCTGCCTTAGAAAAAAACAAATTAAAAACCCCTCTGAAGAATTTTTTTAGTAAGAAAACCCACTGATAGGTTTGCCTTAGGGTCACTAAAAGTCAGAAACAACTTGAAGGCATACAATAACAATAATGAAGTATCATTTTCTAATATCTGACAGGCTGTCACAGAGCTAGTGGACCAAATTTGTTTTCTGTTACCTTATAAATGAAATCCAAATGAGCTGATTAAATTATAATGAGTAGGGTTTAGATTCAACATTAGGAACAGTATCTGGATAGTATGAGCTCTTAGACAGTGGAACAGACTTCCATGGATGGTGTTGGATTCTCTTTCATCAGAGATGAATGGGGATGGCGAAATGTTGTTTTTTGTACAATTGCAGTAGGTTGGACTGTAAACATCAGACAAGACTTCCAGCAGCATGATTTTGGGGTTATGTAACATAGGATTGGCCAGCTCTCCTACGCTGACATTCCAAGAGCCAATGTGATGGAGGATAGGTGACACACTGTACATGGGTTGATATTCTAATCAACTTTTCAACATACAGCATTTCAATGATAGTCCTTGTGATAATTGTTGATTAAAAAAAACAACAGCAACAGCAACAGCAAACATGTCATTATCTCTGGGAGCACTCTGTTTGGTTTCATTGCAATGCAAAGGCAACATTTTAAACTAATGTAGAAACCACTCCATAACAGAATATGGTACATTTATATTTGGCATAACAGTACCTGTTGTTTTTGTGGATGTTTGGCATCCAAACATTTGCCCATAGAAATATCTGAAAGACAAACATCACAACAAGTACCACTTGAGTCTCTAATAAGATTAATATTCACCCACAAAATTGCATCTCTCTTTCTCTTTTTTGGCATCAGAGACCCACATGGGGTGTCTACTGTCTGATAACACTGTTTTTCCTCCTTTTAAATGGAACTGATTTTTCCATTGGTATTATAAAATGTCACCAAAGTGATCTACAGAGATAATAACATATTGTACAGGCGGGCTTCAGTTCAAAATTGTCTTTTGAAATATCCTCCCTAAATATCCTGCATATAAAGCATAGCTCTATAATAGCCAGATGTCAGCTGTAATCCCCATTTCGAGGCAAAATAATTATGACATGATCTGGAGTAATAGGCGACTACATTACTTATTAAGAGCTGAAGTCATCAAAAATGCATGGAATTTGATATTCTCATACACCCTTATTCGGAGAAAAAAGTATGAACATATTTTTGAAGCTTAGCTATATACTCTTCGTTTAATAAATCCCTTCTCTCTCGCATAAATACAGCATCTTTTACATCCATTTGAGGGACATAGACTCTGATAAGTCAGTCTGATCTGATCTAGTCAGCAACTAACGTTTAACATGGGCTACTTTAACCTTTTTAACACAGACCTTGCCTCATTTACCCACACATTTGTAATATCTAGGCTGGACTAACACAATGTGGTACATGTGGATCTGCCTTTTGAGAGAGTTCTGAAACTTCAGCTGGGACAGAATGTAGTTGCCTAAGTGTTGGCAAGAACTAGGTTTTCAAGATCAGATGATACAGACAGCACGACTGAGCTAGTTGTTGGTGCATTTCTCGGCCTTATTTGTAATGCTGCCATTGACTATTAAAGCAGGTAGGCAAACTGTGGCCCATCAAATGTTGCACTAGCCTTATACAACACAACCATTAGCTCTAGATGAAACAACCAGTGGTGAGTTATGGCAGAAGCTCCAGTCCCATAACATCTACAGGCTGAAGTTAACCCTTTGAAGGCCTGCATCACATGTTGATGAGAGGATATATGGCTTCATCTGTTGGAGGCAAGCTGAGGCAAGACTGAACAGATGACCGAAATCTAGCTTGTTGTTTGTTTATTTGTTTTGCTTTGTTTTTGGATACTCCCTGAGATCTAAGCTGTCCTGATCAGTAACAGAGAAACTGCTGTTAATGATTTAATGCTGGATGAAGTGGCTGAACACGTATTTATTATTGTGAGCAGTGGATGAACTCCTCAGGATTGATTTAATGCAGCTCTGATCATGAGAGTCCTCAGTATGGTACATTCCTAGAGTGGGTGGATCAGGGTGAAGTAGCGATCATCTCTATGGATTCTTGCACCAGCTTTGCTGGTCCAAACAGCCCAAACAAGGATGCTGACACTATAGGCCTTTCTGTTCTACACTGATATAGTGCTATTATCCAATTTTCAAAATTTTTTAACATCCAACATTTTTATTTTGGGAACATCTTTACAACCATATGGTTGGTAGACCTAACACAGTCCACTTCATGCTTGGAATAGCTGTATCTATTGAATGGAGCAGATGCAATGATGGAGAATTTTGTTTCGGTGCATTTTGAAGAAACTGTGAAGACTTGTATATTTCTTTACATTTATTTTGGGAAGAGTTGCGTCTTTAAAGACTGAACATGAGAACAAGTGAAATTGATAGATTTCTCCACACGTTATTCTAGTATCCAGGCAATACTGCATTGTCTTTGGAAGAAACCATAAGAAAGCTATAAGTTGACTGCTTACCTCTTGTAGCTTTTGTGACAGCCTTCAGGAATACTGAGTTACTAAAAGGAAAATTTGGGAAAGTTGCTTGGCGAACTATAACTCCTTGAATCTCTGATTTGACATGAAAAATAATCATAGTGGTTAGGGGTACTGGGATTTGTAATTTTTTAAAAAATGCATTCCCAAACTCTCCAAGAAAATGACTCTTTTCCTCCACACAATGAAATTGGAAAAAAAATTATCTTAATGCAGTGAATTAAATTGAAGATGAGGACCTTATATTTCATGCTTGTCAGTCGTGTTCAGTGAATTCAGAAGGATTTAAACAGTTTCCCCTTGCTGACAGTGGTCCTTCTAGCTCTAATTCAAATCTAGCTCTAATTCAAAAAGCTCTAAATCTAGCTCTAATTAAAAAAGACAATACATATTTAAATTAAACATTATAGATGAAAGCATTTTGGTTGCAGTTATTTATTTTATTTTTATTTTTTAAAAAAGATTGCCATTTAGACAGCCACCTATTCAGATGAAGTGAATGTTTAGTATGCTCACCAGTGGCAATTTTTTCCACTATGTTTTCTGCTGTCACTGTAACTGTAAAAGAAACTGAATTAGACTAGCAGCCCTTTATATTCAAATGCATACAATGGTAATACCACATCAGCAAAAGTTCATCCTATTCTTAAGGCTGGAGATCTATATATTCTCAAATTCCGACAGCTTTGTACATTCAGCAAATACAGTTTAAGGAACATGCATATGGTTAGAAGAATGAGAGCAAGTGCTGATTATTCTACAAATACCTTTGAAGGTTTGATGAAATGTCAAAATCTATGAAAGTGCATAGTTCAAAGAGGTAAGGATATTATTTCAAGGCTGTGAGTAATGCTTGCTAAGAGCACTAGTATGCTATTTTCCATTAAGTATTTATGAAATTGTGGTTATGTATAAGTAGCCAAAAATGGCAGCATTCATACAAGGCTGAGAGGAAACTAGGAGAAAGGGACACAGTTTCGTTGGACAGATTAATGCTACTTCATGTTCTCTATACTGGCTAGCAATCCTTTATAACTAAACGGAATTGCCCAGGTATCCAGTCAGCAGAATTTATAGCTCAAACCCTTTCTCCTCATGTAATTCCAAGAGTAATTGGAACCCTTTTCTCATTACCAAAGAAAATAATACTGTGAAATATTGGGCTAGATCTAGGTTTAGACACATCCAACTGGGCTGGTAGAAATGGTCTCTCTTCACCTTTTTTGTACCATTTTACTCCTCTTAATGTGGGGATCCTGTTTTCCCTTCTACCTCTGCATATCATATTCTATCCTATATTGTCCTCTAACCTTCTGTGCTGCCTTTTTGGTTGGTTAAATGAAAAATTGCATAAATAAAAGGACAAGAAACACCAATTCCTCTAGCTATTTTGAACATGGTTAAATCTAGATTTAATCCATTTTTGTGATTTATAAGCTAGCTTTGAATTTGTTGATTCTGAGTTTTAAAAAGTATGCCAAAAACAATTGAGGAAATTAATCAGTCATCACCATTGTCATCATCCCTCTTCTTGGTCCTGCCCTTGAAACAGATATATTGACAATCACTGGAACTGAGTCCAGGAAAGAACCAGACATAGAAAATAGAAAGAACACAGGATGAGGCCAAAACAGTATTTCAGGCCAGTATCTACCTTTCTCTGATGCTGTCACAGCATCTTGGTGCCCACACTTCTGTTCTTGGAGTTCAGAGTGTAGGAGATGTGGTCCAATAGGATCCTCCTCTCAATTTGGTCCAATTGGGAAGATACAGCTTGGTTTCTCCACTGATTTTTCATCGCCCCTCCATGAGATTGGTACCTAGCATTATCAAAATGGTAGGACACACAGAAAATTATAACATCTAATTCTTTTTTTAAAAAAAATTAATCTAAATGACACAATTCCAGTGACTGTAACTTTGGCTTCTGCTTGTCCAGTGATAGTGAATATTTTTTCAGTTTATGTAACCTGAGGATATGAACAGGATTCTTAGAGAGATGGGAACCACCATATTTGTGTTAGATTCTTGTCCTTCCTAACTTATTAAAAAACCTACAGAGAGGATCCCCTACAGAGAAAACCTACAGACAGAGTGAGTAGAGAGAATGGTCAATGCTTCACAACTTCTTCCAGCTTGCTGAAAGAAGTTGTTGTAAAACCAACATTACAAAAGCCTTTCTTGGATCCCACCATTCTGGATAATTATCAGGCAGCCTCTAACATGCTATTTTTGACCAAGGTTCTGGAGTGTGTGGTGGCTTCTGAAACTCCAGGAATTTCTGGATGAGATCAATTATCTAGATCCATTTCAATCTGTTTTCAATCTGGTTATGGGACAGAGATGGCTTTAGGGGATTACCTATGATGGGATTACTTTAGGGGATTACCTATGATGGAAATTACACAGGGCAAATGTATCCCTGTTCGTTCTGCTGAACCTTTCAGCAGCTTTCAGAATAATCAGCCATAGTATCCTTCTGGGCTGTTGTGCTGGGATGGGACTTGGGAACACTGTCTTACAGTGGCTTCTTTCCTTCCAAGAGGAATGAACCCAGAAGAATGTGTTGGGGTTTCCAGTTTAACCCCTTGATCAGGCCTTGGTTCTGTCCCCTATGCTATTTAACATATCTACTGGGAGAGGCTGTCTGGAGTTTTGGGGTTCAGTGCCATCATTATTTAGGTGACACTCAACTCTACTTCTACTTTCCACCACAATCCATGGAAGTTGCTTCCATCTTAAACTGGTGTCTGTCATCAGTAGTGGACTAAATGGATCAAAGTGAACAAACTGATACTTAATCTAGATAAGATGGAGTTGCTCCTGTTCAGCCAAGAAGTAGATAAGGGAATAAGGATTCAACCTGTGGTAGATGGGTTTACATTCCCACTGAAGATGCAGGTTTGCAGCTTGGATGTGCTCTTAGATTTGACCTTGAAGCTGGAAGCAATGATTTTTGGGGGTAGCTAGGAATGCATTTGCAGAGCTAAGACTATGTGCCAACTGCACCCATTTTTTGAGATGTCAAATCTGGCCATGATGACACATGCCTTAGGTACATCCCAGCTAGATCTCTGCACTACACTGTACATGGGTCTGTCTTTGAAGAGTGTTCAGAAACTTTGTTTGGTCCAAAGAGTTGTAGCTAGTTTGCTAACTGGGGGTGGCTACAAGGAACACATAATTCTCTTGTTGCATCTTCTGGTCTACATTCTAGTCTGTTTCCAGAAACAGTTCAAAGTGCTGGTTTTGATGTATAAAGGTTTTTATGGGTCTAGGTTATTTTAACAACTGTAATTGCCTTTAGAAACTTGCCCACATTTTGAGATCTGCTGGGGAGGCCTTTCTCTTTGTCTAACATGGTGAGAAAATAGGAGAGGGCATTCTTAGTGGCTGCCAGCAGGCTATGGAATTCCTTTTCCAAAAAGTTCAGACTGGCACCAACCTTATTCTCTTTTCTAAAAGATCTGAAGACATTTCTATTTCAACAAGCCTTTGAGGATTGATTGTTTAGGTGGGATGAGCCTTGTACAATGAGTTGGATATTTTATTTACAATTTTTACTGTGCTGTTGTACTTTTTATGGCTTACGTTTTTTAACCGGTTTGCATTTTTATAGTTACTTTTGAACTTTTGTATTTTGTATTTTTTCATTTTTTTAAAATATTGTAAGCTGACTTGAGCCTCAAATTGAGAAAAAAAGGTGGGATATAAATAAATATGAACAGCTGTAAGTACCATTAGGGTGAAAGATGATTCTCTGGATTTATTATTTAGGGTACTAGGATCTAGAAAAATAATAAAAATAAGACCTTTTCTGCACTATACTGTTGTAGTGCTATTAATCCACTTTCAACATCCTGTAGAATCCTGGAGTTTGCAGTTTAGGGAGGGGCATTTAGAATTCTCAGCCAGAGATCTTTTTGGCCTCAGTAAATTACAAACCCCTGAATTCCACAGGATTTTGAAAGTAGAATAATAGCACTATAGTAGTGTAGTGGAGAAATGGCCTTAATTGACTTACCAGGATCACAGTCTTCATATTGAATTCCGTAGTGATTCAAAATGGCCTCCTTCATTACTGAAAAGTGGTGGCAAGGTGGAACAAAATCATCTGCAATAGAATATTTCCTGTTCACAGTGTGTGCTACCCTGTGAATTGGGGGTCCTGGGAGGGGCGCCCAAGCAACAAACCAAACCAAGCAAAGATGGGGAAATTAGCTGGAGCACTCTCTTGGCTAACGAGAGGCAGGGTAACTTAGCAGGGATCTTTTACCCTATGTCTACAGTGTCAGGTCAGTGAGCAGTCAGGCAGTTCAAAATAGCAATTAAGATTTATTAGACAATTATTAGGAAAAACATGAACACACTCCTAACTAGAATAGTAAAATAGTGTTTTGGTGAATGGGTGATATCTCACCAATCCTGCAGTCCTGGAGAAGCCAATGGAGGGTAGAAGGACTTGGCGCGGCAGCCAAAGGGAGCTTGCAGAATGAGGTGGCAGCAAAGCAGGAGAGCAGTCCGAATGCAAGTCCATTGAGCAGTCCGAGGAGCTCTCGGAACTGGGGGGGTTTTATCAGGTAAAGACCGACCGTAGGCTAGTCTGGTCTTGAGCGAAAACAATAAGTTTTGGGTTGGAGACAATGCCTCCAAAAGGTCAGAATTTACATGATTGGGTTACGTTCTGAATTGACAGTGGTATGACGGTATGTAAATGCGACTAGCTCGGCAATTAAGCACTCAGCTCGCCAGGGTGCCCTCTCAGGGCGGAGGGTCTCTTTGTTTATCACACATTGGTAATGAGGGTGTTTGTTTCGGGAGGTCCCCTAAAGCAGACCTGGCAATCTCTGGCTTGGTTTGATGTGAGCAGCAAATAGTAACCATGCCTAGCTTCGCGCTTGTTCGGTGGCCTCACAAACACTTGGCTGGTGGCAGAGTAGGGCCGAATTGTGATATCAAAATGATATCTTTGGTTCACCAAAGGCCAGGCCAGTACACGGTAGCAACAATCCCCCCCACCCCAAAAATGGGCAATTTGACACAAATTGATCATTTTCCAATTAAACATTTCAAAAGGAATTTAGAGCCGAATAGAGGTCTACAGATTCCGGAGGCGTATCACACCAAGGGATTCCGCAATATTTCTAACTAGTAAAAACAGTCCCTAACTAACAACATCCTAACCCTAACTACACATACAAAAATGCCAAATGTACATTTGTAATAAACAGAATTTAATGATGGTTTGAACAACGAGCAATGAAAATGCGAGCAATACAATGGACAGTTTGCACAAGGATAAAACAGGTGGCAATCTCAAACAGTATCCCAATGGTAAATGAATGCAGGCAAATTCAAAATATTCCAAAGTATGTTGTAACAATCCAAAAGGAGAAAGTGGGCAGGTCCAAATAAACCCAATAATGCGGGCAGTTTAAAGACATCAGGCGGGCAAGTCCAACTGAGGGCAGAGTAGATCGTCCAGTGGTGAGGGCAAAGCAAAATATGAGTCTGTAGTCCTGGGGAGGTAAGGCACTAGCAAAGTCTCTGCACACCGCCCCCCCCCGGAAACAGGAGAGTTCAGGGTCTGGAGAATGCAGGCATATGATGGCTCCAATGGGGCTGGAACCATGACAAAAAGTCCAGGTCAAGCAGGAGCGGCAAAATTGTCCAAGCTCGTGGTCGAGCTAGCCAAGGGGAGCAAGCTCTTTGCAGGGGCGGGTTTGCAAAATAGTCCAAGCTGGAAATAGGATTAATGCGTGCAGTTGTAATCAGTGGAGTCCTCAACTGGAATCGTGGTGTGGCTTGACTCACACCCCCCCCATGGTGCTTCGGGGGTGGTGGACAGATCCGGGATGGCCTTGGCTATCTGGAACCATTAACCTATCATTTTTGTAGGAGGGAAGACTGACATGGGTCATAGCAAATGCTAACATTTAATGCAAATTAGCAGCATGGAGTCTACTGGGAGTTTGGTTCATACTGCAAAATCCAAGGATGATGGGAACCTCAGTGGGTTTCACAAAATGCCAGGCGAAAGGTCCTAACACGGAGGAGACAGGGGTGACTGTCCCAGACCTTGGTCACTTTAAGGTGGAAAATAGTCTGACCATACCTCGGTAGAGGGGGCCTCCATGCAAGGGTGTCTTCTGGGGTAGTTCTGGGCCTGCATATCGTGCTTCATCAAGTATTTCACTCAGGAGCTTGTTTAAAACAGTCACACATAGGTTGCTCCTACTGAAGCCCCATTTGCAATGGCAATGATACCCATTGCCTCAGCGTGACTAGATTGGACTCTGGTCTTAGCTGAACTAGATTATACTCTGGCCTTCGCCTGGTGGTGAGGGTCCCCAAACCATTTAAAAGGAGAAATTAAAACCAATCCAATGCAAGCATAAGCTATGCTTGCTCGTTGCCAGAGCAGACATTGATACTACCAGAGATTGTCCAGGATGGATGGGCCTACGTATGCAAGTGTTCTATTAACATATGAAATTGGAAACAATGCACCGGGGCCAAGTGTCTTGCCAATTGCGTGGATGTCCGGTCCTTATTGGGCATCAGAGAGTGGTCATACACTCTTGGATTATATGGCTGAATTGAGGTGCAAACTAGGGAGCGGCCAAGACTATTCTCACCCTAACAGTCTAAGCACACAACAAGAAAGGGGAGAGAGGTCTCTCCTTGGCAAAAAACCATTCTAGGCTGTAGATCAGTACTCCAGAGTCAGACCTCATTCTACTGAAAGGGTTGTTAAACCCTTGTCACTATGCCTGTATTTTCCAGGACGCCCTTGCACAAGGCCATCCCTTAGAGTCAGGGACGGCAGGTGTCCCGGTCGGACCTGCCCTTACTCAGGGTATCAGGGCTGACTCTGTAGGCCCAATCTACCTCAGAACTGGGAGACTCCACTTAGTCTTCCACCCAAAATGGTGAAAAAGAAAGAAATAGCTGGCAAAGGAAAAAGCAAGTTAAACAACACCAAGCAAACCAAACTATATACAGGGCGAGACTATTTACAGAGACTGGGAGCTCAGAAGGGTCGCCACTCCACCTCTGCTCCGCAAACCGGGGGCCGTTCAACCATTGTTGAATGCCTTGTAAATGGAGGCAAATGCCTCGGACAAATTAATGGCGGGCACTTCCTTGCAGTTCAAGGAAGTCTGACAAAGCATGGGGTTTACATTGGGTCATTGGGCACTGGGATCCTCCGGCTCGGGGATGAAACCGACAAGATCAACCGGCTGACCCTTCCATTCTTTAAATTTTTAAAGTGGAGGCTGGCATCTAACCAAAGGCCTCCCAAAGCATCACACATGTGAGCAGGATGGTGATCGAACCAAAACGTTTTCCCCCTTCCAAGATTGCCAGTGTTGCAATAACTAGGGTGCCTCAAAGAGTGGAGACACGCTGGCCCCAAAAGCAGCCATGGGGGAGGGGAAGGCAGTAGCCAGGTCCTCCTCCATGTGGTATTTAAACTCCCATCTAAAAATCTCCCAGACTGGACACAGCAAAGGGGAGAAGTGGAGTCAAGTTAGGGGGTGACAGGGTGAGTGCTGTTGCTAACTTGGGCTCTGGCTGGGCAGGAGCCTCTTGCTGTCTAACCCCCAGTCCCCCTTTTAAATTTTCCCAAAACCCACATAGCAAAAACTCTCTAGGTCACTGTTTAAAGGAAATCCTGGGGAAACTGCTTTTTAACCGGGGGCTCAGAGCAGGAAAAAGGGGAGAGCTTTGGAAGCGTGGGGCTGGCTTCCGTTGGCAGTGTGCTCTCCCTTTCCTGGCTCTCACACATGCTGGAACTGTCCTGTCTCTATCTGATTCCAAAGAGGCTTCCTCCCAACCTCAGCCGGTGCGATCCTTCTGGGTGCTATGAAAGCGCGGTTTTTTTAGATGGCAGGATTCGCACTCGGGGCTAAGTCAGAAAAAAGTGCAGTTGGCTCAGATCTAGTGTGCCCTGGGTGCCTACGTTTTTGGAAGGTTTGTTTGGGGTTTCCCCCCCACCATATCCAGCAAACGGATAGCGTCAGGAGGGGCTCCCCCTGTCTTGTCAGGTTAGGGAGCAGCACTTTTGGCGCTGCTCCGGAGTCTTCAGGAGAGGTGGCAGGAGTTTTGCCCCTATGGGTCCCAGTGCCTGCTGTCCCCTTTGGGACTCCCCCGTGAGTTGGGCTTCAGCCAAGCCGCAACTCACTGGGGAGATCCGGGGACCGAGGGCACCCCTATTCCTGAAAGTCCAAAGTCAGGTAGTATCCAGCCAGAGGTGGGCCGTTCGTCACAGCCTGGACCAGCTGGTGGTCCCCCGCAAACCAATGCCTCCCGAGCGTCCAAGTCTGAAGTGGGCTTCCCATCTAAGGGGGTCCTATCTATTCCGGCTGCACCAGCATTCCCCAAATCCTAGTTATCCAAAAGGCACCGCTGGGTCGGGGGGCCACCTGCCAGACATTTCCGGGGAAAGGGAAGACTCAGAAGGCTGCTTAGGGACAGTGGGCTGCTGTGAAGGGTTCCCTGCCTTGCCGGGCTGGCTGCGGGAGTCCCTTCCCGCCCCTGCCTGTCCTGTCGGGGAGCGGAGCGCGAGTTCTAGTTCCCCTGGAAAAGGGAAATTTCCCCGTGGACTTCCTAAACTGGGAATGGGGGCCAAATTGGATTTCATCCAATAATTTAATTTGGGGTCTTTCCTCTGGGCCTTTGAGGGAGGACGCTGGGAAAAACCTTGAGCAGGTCGGTGACCCGTAAAGTTGTTTCCGAGTTATTCCCAGGATGTTGTGGCTGGTTCCACCAAGCCCCGGGCCAATCTCATTTCACGGTTCAAGCCTCCGACAAAATTTAAACTAAAAAATTAAATTGTCCCCTGAGCCATCAGGGGTACTTTCTAGTCAAAACGCGAGTAACTGCTTCCGTGCCACATAAGCCTCAGGGTTCTCACGAGGACCCTGCTGCTCCATGACGGAGCACACTCGTGCTTGTCCGGGCTCACGATCTCTCTCATCCCGGCGTGTGCCTCGAGCTTAGCCAAGCCCTCGAGCCTCCACGGCTGATTCAAGAGTCGGAAATCTGACAGGGACATACAAAGGCGAGCCAGTTGGGTCAGGTCCCGGATTGGCTGTGGGTGAGAGTTATCACCCCGTTTTTCCACATGATGCCGGCAGACTGATTCAAGGGCCCAATGGGTTTG
This sequence comes from Iguana delicatissima, assembly GCA_948472985.1. Classification (NCBI taxonomy): domain Eukaryota; kingdom Metazoa; phylum Chordata; class Lepidosauria; order Squamata; family Iguanidae; genus Iguana; species Iguana delicatissima. The sequence goes on from CAOKZL010002522.1 coordinate 139,245, forward strand.
GTGACTGCTTTCACCCAGTTGCATGCCAGGGGAGTCTGGTCCGGTGACCAGGTCTCCTGGGTTTCTGCACCACCATCACTAGCGGGGACGGTCCTATGTGTAGTGGACTGCATCTCAACCACAACTAACTGAGGGGCTTCCCAGTTGGAAAGTGGGGGGGGACTCAAGATTGCTAGCAAAGGGTCCTCGGGCAAATCTTGGGCAAAACACGGGAGCAGTTCCGGGAAAACCACGAAATTAGGGCCTTACGTGTCTGGAGCCCACTTTCCAAAGGAGACTGCTTATGGCAGGCTCATGATAACAGCCCCCTGCTGTTCCTTCATCTGACCCACCATAAACAAGCTGCAGACCGGGGATGACAGCTAACCTCTAAGGCATGTGCTTTCTCCTACCAAGTCTGGGTGACTAGGGTGACATCACTAACTTCTGGGCTAAAGGGCCCGCGCAACGGACACAAAAGTTACCTTGTCTGCTCACAAGGTCTCAATCTTGGCATAAGCCAGGATTTTCCTTTTAACTTCTCTAGCTTTCCCCCGGGGTTTTATAGGGCACTGCTAGCATCTCTGGCCACAAGCCAAAGTCCCCAAGCTGCCAACGATCCTTTGAAGGCCCGCATAGGTTCCTTATTTACACGCCAGGGCGTATGCTTTCAGAAAGGCAAAGGGGGCAGCTGTCTGGAAGACAGAGTCCTTCCAGGGGACTTTTCCCTTTTCCTAAAACCCATCTCTCCAGTTTCCCATGGATCCTTTTCCAAATGAGGCCTTAACTGCAACAGGGCTCCCAGCCATCCCTATATTAAAACAACAACACCAAACTTCCCACACAAACACCACAACAACACAAATTCCTTACACATACGGGACCAGGACCTGGAGTGATGGGTGGGGTCACCTAACCCCTGGGGGACAAAAGGAAAACGCTCACTGGAACTTTGCAGGGAAAAGGGGAAAAAGGGAAACCAAAATCCAGCCTGCCTGAAAAAAAGGTAACTTTTGTACACTCAGGTCCGGTTCTGCACCTCAACAGCACTGACGACAAAGGGACAAGGCAAAATGTTCAGGGATGGGGAGGCCATACGAGGCCCGGGGGGACCTTTCCGCTGAAGGGGGGGTGACGAAACCAAAGGAACTTACTATGCCACCTGGCCAAGCAGTGGGGAAAGAGGGATGAGGAACCCAAAACTGAACCACCCCTATTCTGGTTTTCTGGGTGAGGGGTACCTCTTCTACCTCAGGCTGAATCGCTAAACCCACAGCTAGGTCGGGACTCACCACCCAATCCTAAGAAGCTGGCAATATCGGGATGCACCCGCAAAACTGAGAAGCTGGGAATCACCACCTGCGCCTTCTCCAATACAAACCAAGCACAAAACAATAGGGAAACTTACAAGGGGACAGCGAAAGGAGTGGGAGTTTGCTCCTTTCGCTTTGATGTGCCTTGCCGCTAAGGTGTTGAATGCGTGTAGACTGTTCCTGTCGTGCTAGGCCTAAAACGCGTACAATCCCAGCCCACGATAGACCCAAGATGGGGAAGTGGTTCCCAGGACAAGACAAGAAAGGGTACAGGTATCCACCTGATAGAAATTCTACATACACATACAGAAGTCATGCACATACACTAGCTTGCCTACCAGTGCTCTAAAACAACTCACTGACCGTTCCCTAAGTCAGTACTGCCCGATTTGAGGAGGTTCGTGACTCCTTCTCAAATTAGGGGTACCAGGGTTGCCCGCGTTGCTCCACCACTCTGTTACCCTGTGAATTTGGAGTCCCGAGAGGAGCGCCCAAACAACAAACCAAACCAAGCAAAGATGGGGAAATTAGCTGGAGCACTCTCTTGGCTAACGAGAGGCAGGGTAACTTAGCGGGTATCTTTTACTCTATGTCTACAGTGTCAGGTCAGTGAGCAGTCAGGCAGTTCAAAATAGCAATTAAGATTAGACAATTATTAGGAAAAACATGAACACACTCCTAACCAGAATAGGAAAATAGAGTTTTGGGGAATGAGTGATACGTCACCAATCCTGCAGTACTGGGGAAGCCAATGGAGGGTAGAAGGACTCGGTGCGGCAGCCAAGGGGAGCTCGCAGAATGAGGTGGCAGCAAGGCAGGAGAGCAGTCTGAATGCAAGTCCGTTGAGTGGTCCGAGGAGCTCCCGGAACTGACCGTAGGCTTGTCTGGTCTTGAGTGAAAACAATAAGTTTTGAGTTGGAAACAATGCCTCCAAATGGTCAGAATTTACATGATTGAGTTACGTTCCAAATTGACAATGGTATGGCCAATATGCAAATGTGGCTAGCTCGGCAGCTAAGCACTCAGCTCGCCAGGGTGCCCTCTCAGGGCGGAGGGTCTCTTTGTTTATCGCACATTGGTAATGAGGGTGTTTGTTTCGGGAGGTCCCCTAAAGCAGACCTGGCAATCTCTGGCTTGGTTTGGTGTGAGCAGCAAATAGTAGCCATGCCTAGCTTCGCGCTTGTTCAGTGACCTCACAAACACTTGGCTGGTGGTAGAGTAGGGCCGAATTATGATATCAAAATGATATCTTTGGTTCACCAAAGGCCAGGCCAGTACATGGTGGTCACATGTGGTCAAGTTCGCCCTTAATCTCGGCATGCTGGGGGACAAGAACAGCAGTTCTGCCATAGCCACTTCTCACACAGTAGGGATGTAAATTTCCATAAATTTCCTTCCTGTGAGCAACAATGAATAATATTCTATTTTATGTCCACAGTAAGAACAATCTCAAAACCTATGCAGTTTTCAATTACTATTCTTATTTGGTATTTATTCTGAAAACAACCACCACCACCCCAACAACAGCAACATCAATGGATGGCTTTGTGTATGCAGAAAACATAATTTTCTATGCATAAAATCACATTTTGGCACTGGAAATGTGCTTTCTGAGGGGCGGGGGAACATTTCTGTGAATAAAATGCTGTTTGCTGCATACGCACAGTATATTATATGCATTTTTCACTAACAATAGGTCCTGAAATGTCAAAAATTCTTCTCTGACCATTGTTCTTCACATCAGGGTTTCCTGCTTTGTGTCTAAGATTCAAATATTTCCAGATATTCTTTTAGCACTTGACACTGCCACAAATTTTGGTGTGAATATTGCTAACTAATTATCACACCTGAAGGAAATAGTTCTCCTCTGTTTAACTCCAGAATCTGGTACTGAAATGTACAACTTACTGCATTTGAACATTCTGATTATCATCATGATATACTGATATGTATATCATCCACAATTTTTTTCTGGAGGCAAAATCCTCTTCATTTGTACTCAGAAATAATCCCCATCAATCCTTTCTAAAAGCTTCTAAAACCAAACTACACATTACTTTGTTGCCTCAAAGGAATTGTGAGGTTCTGATCCAGATTGGAACTCCAGTGTGACAGGTGGGGGAGATTTAATCCTTTATGCTATTGCTGTGGTCCAAATCTAAATCTCCAGGTGCACCTATACAGACAAGAGACTTGTAAAGTAAACAGATCCTGAAATGAGCTCAATAATTGATTATGATGATGTGCTGTGAAAACTGCAAATTAAAAGTGTCCTAAGCAACTCCAAGCTGACTTCTGAGGAACTAGGAAGAAGTTATAGTTACTAAACTCTGCAATTTTAAGGTAAAAGTTTGATTTGGTCCATCTAGTTGCCATCAGTACATCTTGTGGCAATGATGCCACAAATTATTTCTAATGTCATATGAAGCAGTACTGTTTTGGGATGTCCAGAACAACTGCTGATTAGTTCCATTGCATAACCCTCAGAATGAAGGAGGAAGGAGGGTGAACAATATCTCCTTATCCATTCTCTGGCACTATTCATAATTTTGTAAATCTGTTTTAATCATCTTTTCTCTATATGGAAACTTTCTAAATGAATAAGTGATAAATGAAGTAATAAATGAATAAATCCAACTCCTTGATCATCCTGCTTCTCTTTCATTAGAGCTTCATCAGTTTCACAATTTCTGATTGTTAAATGTTTACACATTCCAAACATGGCTCAGACTTATATTTCAGCTAGTCATTTTCTCTCCAGATGTTTTATACTGGTTCAAAAATAGATGCTTGTACTCATTAAAACACACACATACTCAACCACACATGTACAGTTTCCATAATTAGCTGCTGCTGTCATGAAATCCTATAAATTAGGATGGCACCCAACAGTCTTTCAATTTAATAAATATAAAGATAGAATTGTCTCAGTTTTCCTTGGAGATGAGTATATGGTGACAAAAATCTTTTCAGACAATGCTGGCAATTATGTTTTAGCTGTGTGGACAGATAACAGAAATTTTGAAAAAAATCAGAAGAGTGAACAGGACTCTATTAGCCAAATGAGAGAGAGAGAGAGAGAGAAAAATTCTTTCAAGATACAGAGAGAGAGAGAAATCAAATAAATGAATACTATCAAAGTAAACCAAGTAACACAATAGAAAAACAAGAACTTCTGAAGTTGATAAATATAATAATACTAAATAAAATCCAATGATCACTTTAAATACACCCAAAAGTTTGAGTAAACAAAGAAAACTGTCCATACAGTATGTCAGACTTTAAAGTCTTTCCCGGGTATGCCACTTGGTATCATTTTAACCATTAAATAGTGCCACTCTATTCTGCTTTGGTCTAGCCACCTCAGTTCAAGAAGGATACTGACAAGCTGGAATGTGTCCAGAGAAGGGTGACAAGATGATCAAAGTTCTGGAAACCTGATCAGCTGAGGAAACTGGACATCTTTATCCTGGAGGTGAGAGGTGACATGATAGTTATCTTTAAATAATTGATGGCATGCCATGTTTTCTGCTGATCCAGATACCACAACAGGAACCAATAGATTCAAATGGCAAGAAAAGAGATTCTGCCTAAGCATTAGGAACATTTTTTTTTTCTGGAAGAGCTGTTCAACAGTGAAATAGACTGCTCGGAGGGGGTGACAGTTTCTCCCTCATTGGAGGTCTTTAAGCAGAGGTTGGATGAACATCTCTCAGAAATGATTTTGTTGTATATTCCTGGAGGGCAGGGGTTGTATTACATGGCCCTAATGTTCTGTAAGTTCTATGATGTTACCTAATTCATTTTTTGTTGAGAATCACTGTGGCGTACAATTTTGCTAATCCTTCTGTTATGATTTTTGTCAATAGACTAGGAATGAAGAACCTGCAACCTTGCAGGTGTTGGGCTCAAGGTCCAATTAGACCCAGCCACAGTGACCAATTATCAGATATAGCAGGGACTGTGGCCCAAAATATGGAGGAACACAAATTCCCCACTAATGCTACAAAGACTCTACACTGAGATTCGAGACACTTATATTTTAATATTAAGAAAGAAGCTTCATTCATTCTCAAAAGTCAATTGTGATTTGACACGTGGGGGAACTATTTAAAAAGAGCTGAAAATGTTATTGGACCTGTGGAACTTGTTGCACAGTTCAACAGATCCTTCCAATTTGGTGTAATATCCGATGCATCTCTTCTTAAAGTTTGCAAACATCCAATTAAAAGATCTGAAGGCATTGTGGCTATTGAAATCAAAGCTGGGAACCAAGTAACCATGAAGTGGGTCTGGCAGTGGTGTCCATATGTGTATCAAGGTTTTTCAGATATGATGTCTTCAACTTGCCTAAGCTGCTGAAAGGTCATAATGAGCAGAAGTCTCAGGAAGAAGGAATCATCAGTGGCATTCTGGATACATGAGCTATATATGTGCCCTGGGTTCTCACAATTCAGGTTCAAAAATATTGAAGTAAGCTGCTGTTGTACAATATGCATGTTGAAGATACATTCTATGACTGAAATGTACCCATGAGTGGCTGGGAATGATTAATAGTTCAGAAGCTGAAATTGGTCATTGTGTAGCATGACAATTCACAGGTGCTCATCACAATGTCACCCATCCAGAGTGACAGTTTTGGATTTCATAGCAGTACTATGCTGTCACTCATGTTATTTGAAATGTCACTCATAAACAGTGAGTCAGCACTTGAAAAGGTGTTATTGTGGTAAAGAAGGCTTGAGTCTTCTATTAGAAATGGTCTACCATGATGCAAAGTACTAACGTGATTTAAGAAAGAGCCTTACCAACTGCATAGCAAGTCATGAAAACCGTGACTTGTCAGGTACAACACTTCAGGAGTTTGCAATCTGGCAGAGCTCACTAGATTGCATCCTCCACTGATGCGTCCAGAAACCTGAATCCCTCTCCCCCTTGCTTCTTGTGTTCCACTGCTTTGACCACTCAGTCTTCCATCCTTCCCATTCTCTCCATTACCCCATCTTGTGCCCTTCTAATGCACACCTCCTTTGCTTCTTGTGCTGTGCCACTCATACTATTCACTCTCTCATCTCTTTGGCTCCCTCCTTCACCTCACCACCTTACAATAAAACACTTGCTGCCTTTGCATTGCCCCTCACACAGCACACTCTCCCAGTACTCCTTGTTTCACCCTTCTCTGACTTCACACCTGCTTCTTGGGCACTGCTGCTCACATGGCTTACTCTCCCATCTGTCCTTCTCTTTCTCTTCTTTTATTCCATGCCATCGTGATGTGGCATTCCCTTGCTTCTTTTTCACAGCCATTCATACCATTCAATCTCCTCTCTCTCTCTTACTACCTTCTCCAACTCACTGACCCTTGCTTGATCCCTATGCACAACTGCTTACACTCCTCTTCTTGCCTCATCTGTTTTACTCTCCTCACCTCAAGCCTTTACTGAGGTTGTGCCCCTTGTTTGCTTCTTGAGTACCACCATTTGCATGGCTTGATCTTCCACCTTTACTACTGTATCACTCACGTCATCTTGCACCCCTCAATGAGACCTTTTGCATGTTTCTTGAGCGGTGCTGCTTGTACCACTCAAAATCCCATTCCTACTATTCCCTCCATTGTCTTGTCTTGTGCCTTCACAATGAGCCCCTCACTTCTGCACACAGCTACTCACATGCTCCCCTCCTGTGTCTGCTACTCCTTCCTATGCATTACCTTGTGTTTCTACAATGAGCACTTCCCTTGCTTCTTGCACGTCACTGTGTATACCACTTAGTCTCCCATATCTCCTATTGCTTCTCTTGTCTCACCTCATGCTGTCTCAGTGAACCCCTCTGCTTGCTTCTCACACATCTCTGCTCCCACTGCTCACTTTCTTATCCCTTCAGCTCCCTAACTCAAGTCACTCACACCATCGTGGTAAACCCTTGCTTGCTTCTTGTACACAGCTGCTTGCATGGCACACCCTCCTGTCTCTCCTATTCTCATTATCCGAAGAATATTATCATTTGGGTGGCATGTAAACATTTAATTCAGCTAGACAGATAAATAAATAAATAGGTTTTATATCAATAGGACTAATGTTTCCAAACTTTAAATGTTCCATATCAATTCAGCATTTACATAAAAGGAAATGTTTAAGAGTAGACTGTGGCTGTTGTTATTTCATAAATTAGGAATGTCTTATTTGTTCCCATGCTATGTATTAGGAACACTGAAAGTATCCAGGGTGTCCTTATGTACGGACAACTCCTAAAAACCTTCATTAAATAAACCAGTAACAATTTGTCTGCAAATGTGCCAAATGATATCTTTAAAGAGACTGACTGGCAGTGCACATTCTCTGTGTTACCATGATTTCTGGGGTCCCTTGGGGGACACCTCAATGTGCTCCATGTGATGGGGAATGGAAACTATCTAGAGCACAAGCAATTGCAATGCGAGAGGCAGGATAACCTAGCGGGGTCTTTTTACCCAGTTTTTATGGGGTCAGGCCAAGCCAATAACCAAACAAGATGTCTAATAAATGATTTTATTGAATAAAAGTCTCACGCACCAACACAGTCACTCACACACTCACTCAAGACCTATTAAGAAGCAAAAGAGAGGAAACTGGATAGGGGAATATTGAAGGGGTTGTAGCTGCACTTCTTCTTGAAGTCCTGGATCTGGGAAAAACAGCGGAGAAGTGGGGCTCAGCACGGAGAGGGCTGACAGGGGATTACTCAACGGACAGAGAAATGGTTTGCTGGGATGAACAGGAGTAATCCAAAGAAACACTCAAAAACTGGGACTATTTGTAGGGGAAAAAGTACCTGGAGGGTTAATCCTTTCCCGGGGAGAACAATGGGTGTTGCAATGAGAAAGAAACTCCACAAAGATAACTTCCTTTGCATGATAAGATTACAAGGTGTTACCAAAGTCTCAGGATCTTAAATGGTCCTTGCCTGATAGGATTTTATTGCTATCGGTGCTCAACTTGGGGCAAACACGCTAATCCCCTCAGTCGGCTTCTCAGAGGCTGAGGACCCTTTGTCTACTGTGGGTTTGCACAGCTTGAGGTCTCCTGGGGCTAAGTGACTGGAGATTTTACTGACCTGACCTGGTTTTCAATCGTCCAACTGTGGCTGCCTACATGCTCATCCGGGCAACCTCTCAGGCACATAGAATCATATTTAATATCAAAATTGTAGACCCCGGGATAGGGTTTTTCCAGTGGAGTAACACCTGGCAATTGGCCTTGGAACCTTTTACTCTTCCCCCCCCCCTTTGACTTCAGCTCCTAGCTTTCCATGTTTTCTTTCATAATATCTGCGTTCATCACATCTGTCTCACCTAGCTCAGGGCCCTCAACAACCCATGGAGATGAATTCCCTAAATATTATAGAGGAATTGTGCTCCTAGCAAAAACCTGTCTTTGTCTTCCTTAGCTCCATGGTAGAACAGGACTTAAATGGAGGTGCTTTGTTGCTGCAAGTGAAGAAGGAAATTTTTATTGATTTTCTTTTACTTTTTTTATTCCTAGTCATCTCATGGCCATGGGGTGTGACTTAACTTTACTGCCTACAGAGACTCTCTCTCAGTTACAACTTGGACTCAAACTAGATGCAGACTTGGAACTGTAACACCACTACTATTTTCCCACTGTGTGTGTGCGTGCGCATGTGCATGTGCGCGCGTGTGTGTATGTGTGTTTTAAAGCATCTTTGCATGGTGAAGAAGTCAGCAGGCTTTGAAAGCTAGCTAGGGTTGTGGGCGGGGGGCAGGGGGGATAAGGGCATTTTACCTCAAGTAAGAATTCTGTCCTCCCGTGATTATCCTTCAGTCACCAGATTCCTAGCATTGCAGAAACTTAACATTTCAGGTGGGTATTTAGAAATACACTTTAAGTAGTTAAAGGAAAAGGGCAAACAATGTTATGAAGAGGATATGAACACAGCAAATATTCTAGGTGTGAATGATTTCCAATGTTACATTCACTGCATTGTAAGAAATTTGGGAACTGAAAGACAATTTAACTGGGGGGGGGAATTCTTACCTCCCCTCAATAGCTGCACCCCTGAAGCTAGCACTTTTGTGTGATGGATTTTGCATCTTTTGCTTGGTTTAATAGAGTTTTCTTCATTGTTGGTGCAAAGCCCATGACAGAGGATGAAGCAGAAAATGAGGCACAGCATGAGCTAGCACTTGAACTATATAATATCCCCCTGTGCCATTTACTGAGACCAGAATCCATATAAGTTATGGGAAGAAACTATCCTTTTATACACCCCCAAAAAAAAAAAAAGAGGGATACTATCCCTCATTAAGGGATAACAGTATGACGTAATACAGCTACTCCTTTGTTACTGAGGGGGGAAAAGAATTCATTGCAAATAAACAGTGATTTGTAATTGGTTATATCCAAGTTCTGGTAATAACTACTAGGAAAAGAAATAAAGGACTTCTTAGCGCTCTAGTTCCATTACTATGTGAAAATTGAGCCCCTATAGGGGAGAATGAGAAGATGGCTAATCTTTAGGAAACCCTTAGAAAGAAAGCCTGCCCAGACTTATAGAGCAAACAGTGCTGTGGGGGAGGGGAGGGCTTTGATACCTTCCATGAGAAACCAGGGTGCTTTGCATGTGGCACAGGGTGCCAGAACACTGCACATTATGGGGGGTGGTATCAGAGGTTACCCTCTCACATCCCTCATTGGATCTTCACAGTGTGGCTCACCATTTGCCCTTGGTACGGAGTGAGACTTGTCTAGTTGCCTTGAGGCAACAGGAATTTTCCCCCTTTTATTGTATTTTCTTTTTGTGGGGAGCTCATTAAAAAGGCTTCATCTGGCAGGTTGTGGAGAGAATATAAGTCTTTGGTGATCACCTTTGGAACCCTTTTGTGTAGGGTTGGACTCTGAAACCACCACCTATAGGGTTCTGGGATGGGGGGCGGTAGGAAGGAGGCTACCCTTGAGGTTAATCCAGGATCCAAGTTCTCACTTTTAGAGTTCTGTGGTTTGGGTGGAAGTATCCTGGGTTACCTTTCAACTATAGCTGGCTGGAGATCAACCTGTAGTGTTTGGATTGTCCTTGGAAGGATAAGGAGGTTGTCAAGGGGTTGACACTTGACCTCATTTGAACCTACATCAGTTTGCTCCCCCCTCTTCCTTTATTTCCTGGTGAACACAACCTAAATAGGTCAGTTATATAAAAAAGTTGTCTTTATTTAACCCAGTCTCTGTCTCTGGTCTCATTATTCCATGGTTAGTTTCAAAGAGCATTACACAATATCTGTCAAGGCTCATATTAAATCAGTCTTGTGAAGTGTATGACCCTGTTGATGCTGTTGGACTAAATCCATGCCAAAAAAGAAAAAAAATGCAGTGGATCAAATTTTCACACATTCTTATTGTTTTTATAGATATGAGTACCCATCTTAATATTTGTACAAGGAACCTGGGCAGACATTATAAAATATTATGTCCCTGACTCAAGCTTTCATGTCTTGTGAATTCTGTCTGCACAGGGACGTCAGTACACATGCCCAATGATGCAATTTGTATTGTGCAGAACCAGAATTTGTGTATTATGTGCTATTGATTGACATGTGTTGAAATGTGTATGTATTGAGAAGTTAAGAATGTATAGAGGTCCACCATAATGAATAACCTGGGTTGATGGCTGTGACATGTAGTCTACCACCTCCATGTGCACACTTGTACCAATTTAGAACATATGCAATGAGCTAAAGAATAGGGAAAAAGAAGAAGAAAAAACATTGCTTTCTAGTTGTATGTCACATGGATTTTTCCAGATGCCCTTCAAACACAATTAAGAGTGTGCCGTAGAAATGCTGAACCATTTCTTTATCTATGTCTTTCCACCTGAAGTTACATCTCCCGCAGCCATTTTATTTCCAAAGGGGTTTTCAGAATAGAAATAATCTCCACTGGGAGAAAACTGTCTGAGGGGAAGCTGATTAAGAAAGAAAGCCGCATGTGGAGGAAGCACCTCAGTGCACATAAACTGTCACACATAGATACCTAGAAATTCAGATTGTGCAAACATCACATCTAGTCTGATCTCTTGTTAGTGTGTTCTCACCTACTTTCTCTCTTTCCATTTCCTTACAAGCTTGTGTCTACATTTCACTGTTCAAAATAAATATCGTTTTTGTTTCTTTCTTCATTTGTCTTGGGTAATCCAGAAATTATGATAATTCCTAATAGTCTAGTTGATAATTTGAACATTTGTAATGCATATATAACTATATAAAGATAGAGAGGAGAAATCTTAAAGGACAGGTTGGAAAAGGTTATTCAGAAACTCTGACTTTTGTTAACAGCCTATTCAGTAACTTGAATATCTGCAATATCTGCTATTGTGGGCACACATGCTTGCACATGAACATGAACACACACACACACACACAAGATCCATAAAGAGTGGGCTGAACAGAAAGCTAAATTAAACAAATTAGTCTATTTCTAGTCTGTTTCAGTTTTACGGATTTAGAAATGTGTTTCATGCACTTTCTTCATTAATCTGCCGTTTTTAAGAAACAGTACAAAACAATAACAAACCTCCCGCACATTAAGTATTTTGTGTGTGTGTGTGTATTCATAGATACATTTTGAGTAGTGGTCTCTATTACATACCTACATTGAAACAAATCCCACTGAATCCAATGGGGCTAACTTTTAGCAAGTGGTGTACAGGATTGCTACTTAAATGTGTTTTCCTTCTAATTATGCATTTCCTGTGTATTTAATAGGGTTGTTTGTTTTCAGGTGAGCACTTCAGAACATACAAGTGCAAAAGCCATGGAACAACTAGCAGTCTCTCACACACATTTTTTCCAAGATGTGGCAGTCTGATTCAAATTCATGTTGGAATTTGCAAGGGCTGAATTTCTGAAATACCCCTCTTCTTCACAGACTTCTGTTAGCCCTGAGCTCACCTTAAGGATGCCTATGTTATGTTTTGACAGGTGTATTACCCCAGTCAAACTTTTTGTCTGAGGCTGCCTGCTCTCACCAGGCACTTGAAGCCAGAAAGGAGAACTCCAGAAGCAAAAACAAAAGGGCAATGGTATCAGTCAATGAAAATGCTAACCCCTTATCTCCTGTCTAAATTTTTAAACAATAAATTTCAGAATGGATGCATGAGGCCAAGTCTGTCATCTACACATCATGGCAGATATGATGAGAAATATACATAAGCCTTAACGCTGATTATTATTTTTCAGAATTATTTTTTTTAAAGAACAACAATAAAAAAAGAGAGAGATGGCAGGAAGGAGATTATATCTAAGGACTCATATGACAGCACTGTGGAATTAATTAAGGCAGAGGGGTGGGTAAGGGGTGATCATTTTACTTGCTAAACTAGAATGCTGGAGGAGCAACTCAATATGTTGATTTACAAAGGCTTATCTGATTTACTTTTCCTTCCCTTTCAAATCACCTGATTTCTTCAGTGTCAAATGCAATTTATTTTGAAAGTGGCTATGGCCACAAAAATAAATTTCCCTAGAAACAGAAATAATCTTCTTATCTGTTGGTAGTTCCACCTAACCTTCCTGTCAGCTTGTCATCATAAACATAATTTCTTTCCTAATACCAGGAATTTCTATGTCTTTCTTTTTTTTTCTTTTTTTCTCTTTAAAAAAAAGGTGTTGGTGGACAAATGTATTTTTCCAGCATTTTTGTTTCAAGGGGATAGAACAAATAGGATTTACAAAAGATGAAGCCTGGATGTGATGGCCTCTAGCTAAAAATAACCCTTTCATGGCCCTAGATTGTATGAGTTTAACAATACAATCCTATATACCAGGACAGACCTAGTATAGTTGGATTGCTGCTCCCAGTATTGGCTATGTTGGCTAGGGCTGCTGGACTTTGCAGCCCAACAGTATGCAGAGGAACACACAGTTCCACCTCTACTATACATCATTAACTGTGAGTAAATCTGATAAAATTCAGGGTGGGTTATTTGTAAGCAGACATGTAGAAAGTCAGTCTGTAATGTAATAATCCTACAGGCTGTTACCTCGGATAAACTCCATAGCACAGCCAGTCTGATATCTGAATAATTCTGCATAGGATCATTCTGAAAAATCTATATTATATTAACCTGGATATATCATTAGCCTCAGGGAAAACCACAAGTACAACATCAGGCTATTTGATCCTTCCCAGTATGATTTTTCTTTGACACACTGACATTATTTTTCCTGTCTGTTGGGTACACCAAACTGGAAGTAAACCCTTCAGCGGATGTCACTGTTGTAATAATCAAGTGAAAGGAGGACTAGAAGAATGACTTTATGAATTTCTGGCTGTTATTGAATATGGAGGGGGTGGGGGAAGTGTCAGGCAAGTCTGACAAGGGAAGGCCTTGCCTATTGTCAATTGAAATTACTCATAAGCTCCCTAAATCCTTCACTGTTTGGACTTATATATCCCTGAAAAGCCACATTTTCCCCTGAATGAGACCATTTATAACACTGATAAGGCAAACACAAGGGAGTAGTAAGTGGATTCCCTTGAGTAATTACAGCTGTCAACAGTGGCTAAGCTTATAAGACAATCATTAAGTGAACCCAGCATCTGCTCATTATACATCAGAACAGTGAAAATAACTCCATAGGAGCCCGCTATTTGCCAATCATAGACCACCCTGTGGATAGGCAGTAAATACAGAATGTGTTAATGTAGCAAAATAGTGCCACTCAATTCTGTATTGTCGTTATACTGAGAGAGCTCATGGCACTTCACTTGGTGGAAACTTAACATAGTATCAGAAAACCCCACAGACTTTCACAAAATTGCATCTTTCTCAATAGGAAGGACCCACATAGTATTCAATATGTTAAAATAGCATATTCTCCACCCAGTCTGCATTTGTGCAGAACTTGTAAATAATTATATAAATGTAATTAGTTATGTTCTAATTAGGCAACTGCCCAAGAGTGAACTAGTTAATTTTTGACCGAAAATGCTTGCCCTAAGAGCTTGGAACTAACTAATTAGCATAATTAGCTAAAACCAGTAACATTTACTTACAAGCTAATTTATTTCCCCTTACCACCAAAGGGACTGAATTCATAGCCCTCACTATTTGTGTGATGAAAAGAATTAACTATTTATTTCAGGGGATGGTTTCAAGTGGAAGAGAATCACACAGTTAACACTGCTTTACTGTTAACACTTTAAAAATGGGAGGGGAGATGTTGTCCAACTGTTTCATGGGAGAAAGGGTCCAAAGAGATGGAGGCAGAGAAGAACTACTAGAAGACAGAACTGGAGTGTATGGAAGATGTTAGAAGCTGTGCACATCAATGCTTTGATAAGGTTTAATTGGCAAAATATATTAATTAGCAGATATGTTTAATTGGCATCAAATATAAATTATATGCACTTATGTCTGGAAAGCCATGTGGAGAAAGAGTCCTGGTTGGAAAGTATGCCAAAAAGTGACTCCAGCATGGCCAGATCGTAAAGATATTCCTTTCAATGAAAACAATAGTCAAGCCTGGAGGCAGAGGCAAAGCACCTGCTGTGTGCATTTCCTATGGAAACTCTCCTGTCCTCCTTCCTTAGCAGGCATTTTCCACTTCTTTATCCCTCAAACATAGAAGGTAGAGACAAGACCCCTCCTGTGCATTTCCTATTGAAGCCTTCCAAACATCTTCCACAATCCTTGTCCACAACACAGAGCTGCCATATAGTCATCAAAGCTTTTGTCACCTACATGCTAAAATCAGCAACATATTTCCTTCACGTATTAAAACCATCAATTCATTCTGACCACATTTGTCCACCCTGAAAACTTAATTGTTTGTTCAGGCATAGATACATCAACACCGCATGTCTTCAGGGCAGGTTTTTAGGTATAAGAGACCCCAGTTTTGGTTGCCTCCACACAGTATTTCAATTTCAGGGATCTACTTTGTTACTCTGATTTTTTGACTGGTACTGTCCTTGGGCACAAGTCCACAAGCAATCTCATCCTCCTCTGCTTCTCTTTGGATTGTAAAGATCAGCCAATCCCTTCTATATCTGCTATCTAATTTCCTCCCTTTCTTTTCAGTTAGCCTTGTGTGATTCCTTACATATGTGTGACAATTTTGGGTGTGCATGTGTGTTTTGCCCCAATAAAACACATTTAAATTGAAACAATAAGTCTTCTGGCTTGTCTCTTTGGAAGTGATCCTGGAAACATAAGTGAAAAGTTAGCCTTCAGCCCTCCTCTTGCCCTCAGTTAGGCCTTAGTTAGCCCACCTCCTCCGCAGTTAGCCCTCCTCTTGCAGCCTTCTTAATTTGAGTTAATTAATTCTCCATTTTTACATTTAATTGTGGGTTCTCATAGAGGACCCTCAAAGGGTCCTATGCTTTTGGGGTAACAAAGAGAGACTGAACAGAAAAGGTTTCTAAAGTCTGGCTGCCTGGCTGCCTTTCCTAGTCCTGAACTGTCTCTCTCTCTCTCTCTCTCTTTCCATATCTAACGTTCTTTTCTTTAAATATATTCAGCAGACCTGCGTCTCCTGTTCCTTATAGTCACTTTGATGTTGAGCAAGGCAATTTTCACATTCCAAATAGAGGACTTTAAAGGACCCAGTAACAAAATTGGAACAATAGTAACAACCAAATATGCCATTTTTTTTACTACCGTAATTTATTTAAAATTGTTTAATGATTGAATTAATGAATGATTAATGCAACAGCTTGTAGTTTCATATTTCAAGCATTGATAATGAATTACTTTCCCCTTTTTTATTATGAACATTAATGAAATAATCTATAAGCAAAAACTTTCCAAGCTCTGGATTTTTCCCTCCCCCTAAGTTTCTTCAACATATCTATAGCTTTCAATGTGGTCAACAAATACATACTTACCAATTTTGAAAAATATTTCTCTAGAACCTGGTGAACTATCAGGTTTAGGTGAAAAGATCTGTCAAGTTTGTTTTTGCAGACTTCCTTTTCCTATCTCTAAGCA
This sequence comes from Iguana delicatissima, assembly GCA_948472985.1. NCBI lineage: Eukaryota > Metazoa > Chordata > Lepidosauria > Squamata > Iguanidae > Iguana > Iguana delicatissima. The sequence goes on from CAOKZL010002522.1 coordinate 155,519, forward strand.
TTTCTGTATTTTTTTTTAGAAAAAGAAAAAATATATTTTTTTCATATCTATTTGCATTAATGCATATCTTTAATAGACACCCTCCATTGACAAGTATATGATTGTATGCATTTTAAAAATGTATGCAGTGTTTTGTGCTCTTTTGCTTTTTGCACATTTTTTCACATGTGCACATTTTATCATAATATTTTGTGTCCTTCACGACAGCAAGCCTGGAGGCATATAGAATTTTAACCACAACTTGCACTAGTTCTTTGTTCACTTGTGAATAACAGTGGAAAGAACATTTGAAAATGTGTTTCTCAAGTATTAGGAAGACCAGATCAGGAGAATCCTAGACTGAGAAGAATCACCACAGTTTAGGACTTATTCTTACAATGGGAGAAAATTGGTAAAATTGCTTCCTTTGAGAACAAAATTAACAAAGAATTACATTCATACTCCAAAATCAGATTCAATCGATTAATTCCTGAGACAGAGCCAAGTAGGTCAGTCTAAAAACCCTCAGTATTTATGTATGCTTCCTTGGCCATACATTTATCTCAGTATGATAAGCATACAAGTTGTTGAGATCAAATAGCTAGCATCTATATGGTAAACTTAATTTTATACCAAGTACCACTGCCTTTGTGTCAGAAGATTTTCAGCCATCAGTGTAAGGATAATCAATCCAGCACAAATATTGAATAAAAAGAATAGCTCTCCTCAGTCTTTGATATCAACACTGAGCTCTTAGGCCAACCTGTTGTTTCTTCCATAGTGAGTCCACAAAACACCAGCATGCTAATGTGCTGATCAACTTCAGAGTACAAATTTCAGTGTTTTTTCTTTCAAGCGGCAGTCTGTTTTGTCATATTTATTCACACCCTTTCTGATTCTATCTACACATAGTGAAAAGGCTTATGCTTGTATGTATCATCAAAGATGGGGTGCTAAGGAGGCAGAGGATGTTCAGAATTCTATCCATGAAGTTGGCTGGCTTGCTAATTTCAGATTCAACTGGTGAACATCTGCATAACATCCAACAGTGCCTATTGGCAGCTTTCTTCCCTCCTGAAACACAATTGTGCTTTCAAGCGGGAGTTATACTAGCTATTTCAGAATTGAAGATGACACATTTTCTATTGATTACACTACCCATGCTTTATTCATGTAATAACTTTCACCATAAGATTTTTACAGGCATATTTTCAATAAAATTATGGAAGTACACGTATTTATTTAGATAGGCTTGTTAATCTTCTGTGTAACTCATTAATTGGGCAATTTTCTTTTATTTATCCTCATAAGACCACTGTGTTGTATAGACCTTGGTTCCTTCCTTTTAACAAAATGTATAATGCTGAGCATGATTGACTATGGTTAATCCAAGGCCATCCTAGAGGTCTAGACACAAACTCACTGATTTGTCTCAAGATGCATACATTTCTTCCCTCTTTAACTGTGGTTTTGTACTCGGAATGTCAATTAATACAAATTCAGAACTCAGAAGGTTCTTGCTGCTCTCTGGATTCATATGCCCCACCTCCCATCCCAATAAAATCAATCAAATATTTTCTTCATTAGATTTCTCTAAAGTGGTGGTGGGGTGGAAGAGGATACAACAGGCTCCTTCGAAAGGAGGGGGTTCTTGGATCAACCTTGTTCAGAGGTACATCCCTTTCCTTTGTTTATAAGTTCAAGGGACAAAGAATCAATATGCATAGAAGCCTAGAGCTGGAAGGAGTAGCAAGGAGTATTTAGTCCAAACCTCTGCTGTGCTGTCTAGCTCAGAGTTTACCAGTCTGCCAACAAGAATATCATGACAGACTTTACTGAACTCAAAATATACTAGATCTACAGCACTTTCTGGTTTACCAAGCTCATAACTCAATCAAAAGAGAGAGACAGAGTTTTTGAGAAACCCATGCTGGTCCTTGGTCATCACAGCATTCTTGTCTAAGTGCACACAGGCTGACTGGTTAATGATCTGTTCTAGAACCTTTCCAAATATTGACATCAAGCTAACTGGTTGGTAGTTCTTCAGATCCTCTTTTTTGCTCTGTTTGAAGATAGGGACAACATTTGCCCTCATTCAATCTTCTAGGATCTCTCCTGTCATCCAAGAAATCTCAAATGTTACAGGCAGTGGCTCTGGAATTAAGGTCCTTTCCACAGTAGCCTTCCATCCCAGCACAGGGATGGGAGAGGAGCAAGACTGCGATAACACTTCTGTATGATGTCATTGTGGTATTTTCACCTCTCAAAGACTTACTATCAGGCCCAGATGCCCAAACTTCTGTCCTCTCAACAGAGAATGATCTACCTTCACCATACCTTTATTTATTTACTTATTACTTACTTACTTACTTACTTACTTACTTATTCATTCATTCATTCCGTCCCTCCCTCCCTTTTCCCCCATTTGGAACCCAAAGTGGCACATCTCTCCCTTTGGAATAAACAGTAGTTCTTCCATCCACACAGCTCCCAAAAATGATTGTTTCTCTCCCTGTTCCTGTGCCTCACAAACACCAATTAAGGAGAGAGTTTGGAACTCATGTTTCTATGTGTCACGTTTCTCTAAGTATCTTCATCCTGTATCACCCTTGTTAGAGGCATTCCCCCTTTTCCTGTGCTTCTAGAAGAGCTTTGCCACTCTTTCCAAAAGAAGGTTCATCCTCCCTAATAAATCTAAGTGTAGATACATGGACATCAAGCTGTTCCACCTTCTCCTCCAACAAGGCAACCAGCTTACACTTGCTGCAGGCATACCATATTTGGTATCCATACCATGAAGATGGTAACTATGAAAATTATACGGATGAGGAACCTATCCATTTATCACTTCCAAGAACCTAATTGTTTTATGTTTTTGTTCCTATTTGTTCCTAGCTTTTGATGAGTGGAGGAATAGATTCCATCTGTTCTTGGAGGCATGAAATCTTGTCATCTTCCTAGGTAGGTCAGCAAAGGCATAAGATAGTTCCATTGACTTGTGTCTTGGATGAAACTTTATTTTTGTGAGGACATTCATCTGTGTTACTTGAGGATGAAAAATAGAAATGAGTCATGCAAGCCAATCCCTTCAATATCCCCACTCCATACTAAGGAGGATTCTTCTTGCATTCTCTTGAGCATGAATAGAAGTCTTCATGCTATTGGGAACCCTGGTAAGACATGGTCTCAGAGCACACTGAAAATTGTACCAATGTGCAAAGGAATGTGTGCTTAGCCTCCCTTCAAACTTTCTCCTTTAACAAAAGAATAGCAGAGGCTGTGGGTTTTGATTTGAGATGTCCAGGGCAGGAGATATAAGTTTTATGTGCTATTAGCACTTACATTGAAACAGTCACGAAGCTGAATGGCTGCAAAGGACTCGTATGTGTGTGTTCTGCTTTTTGTTTGTTTGTTTGTTTTTGTCCTACTAATTTCTGTCATTCTATTCCTACTCTCCTCTCCTCTTTCAAGGCATGTGAGGAAATGCACAGAAAGGGTCAGAAATTCAACAGGCACAATTTTACCTAGGATATTCTGCCTTGTACTTTAACTTCATGACACCCAGATCTGCAATAGTCCCTATCCCCAAATGCCAGGATGTATTTTGCTTAAAATATTTCTACATCTCACTTGTGTCTGCCTGTCATGTATCTGACAAGAGTTCTTGGGCCTTCTGCCCCTTAGAAGGAATTCCAAAGTTGTAGGACAGGAATCAAGCAGCTCTCTGCATGTTCTTGGACAACAGCTTCCAGCAGCCGTAGCCAACATATTGAGGAATGCTAGCATATGCAGTCCAACAAAATATGAGGTTCTCTATTATTCTGTTTTATGAAGTGCAAAGTTGGTAGACAGTAAAAGCTCAACAACAGCACTGAGTCTGAAGAGTTGTGAGGCAAAAACAAGTAAAGAAAGAAACATACTCTAATAGAGGAAATCACATTACTCATTGTAAGGAGTCAAGACCAAAGAGGGGAAAGATCTAGTTTGCCTTAGGGACATATGTTAAGCCATTCAACTATAATAGCTGTCTGTTATTTTTAGGATGTTACTCTTTCTCCTGTATGTGGCGGGAGTTCAGATTTCACCATCCCTTTTGTATTCCTTCCACCTGATGCAGCCTTGAATTTCACAATCTATAATGCTATTATATTATATATCTCAACTTTTCACTGCCACCATTTTAATCATGTTACAGATGTTCTTTTACTTTTAACAATCCCATTTTCACAGATTACTAGCCAAATTGGGGGAAGAGGGAGTTTAAGTAGTTTTAACCAGAAAAAATAGGAATTCATTCTCTCCTTCATCCTTTACATCTGCTTTCCTATTAGACACCTCTGACAGATTTGCTGACATCATCCACCTCCTAAGAATATGATCCTGTCTGGTTGTTGCCTTAAAGATAAGCCAATAGCAGGATGAAAATCTTAAGACTTCTAAGAACTGGTGATCATACTAGGCCTACAATGCAAAGTCCTACAGTAGCTGAAAATCACCAAGATGAAGGTATTAACAGTCAGCAGATGGGGAAAGTAGATGTAAATCCTCTCATTAAATGCACCATGGACATTTCAATTTTGTTTTCAAGTGTTCTAAGTTTCTACAAAAGATTTAACACTTGTTGAAATGAAAACGCCAGAAATTCAATCTTAATTTTTGGTTTCTTTAATTAAAATGTGTTTACTGTTCTTATACCAAATGCAAGGTAGCCTGCACCATCTAAAAACAATTTTCACAAAATAATAGGTTATAACTGAAGCTTATCTAGTTTACATCAGTATTTTTTAAAAAATGTTAGATTGCAATTCTCATCATTCCTGTCCAGCATTAAACTGATTGACCTTCCAAGGCTTTATGAGAGGAATTTAACATAATATATTTTAGAGGGCAGGAATAGACTGATATGGAAAGGATGGGAGAAACAGCTCCAGGTAGCTTTGACTGTTTATCCTTGAAAGTGCCTCCCTCAATGCATTGAGATGGTGGACACTGTAGCAGCACTTTCTGGCATCCTCTGTTTAGCTGAACAGGGTGCTTTTACATCATGGCTAATCTTATGATGGCCTCAAACTGTATCCATCACGAGATCTTGTATGCGTGTCTGAGGGTCCCATTCCTGTGAGAGTTTGTGGTCTTATGAGTTTTAGCAAGTGAAGGCAACCAAGCAGACAAATGTCTGAGAACTTCTTTTTCCAATCTTTCTTTGGTATCCAGCATACTGCATCCACCCACCCATCAGTATGTAGTGGGTTTTCTTTTGCAGTTGCTAGTCTACTGACGAGGCTGGGAAGGTGTGTATGTGTGTGTGTCAATGTGGCAAGGTTTTCACCCTCCCTGGGGACTATTCATCAGGATTTGAGATAAGTGGGATATGAATAAGATTACTGTTTACACATTCATGTTGGATACGCTATCGGTTAACAAGGCTGTGGCTGCTGCTATGGCAACATTGGTGGGGATTAAGACGGGTGACGGGAAACCTGTGCATTATCAGGGACAGGGGAAATATGCTTAGAAGGAGGTGGACTGTTTTACAGATGTGGACAACAAGGAGGCAGCATCTCTGGACTGACTCCATCCAATCTTCCATAATCTGGTAGTATTTTGGCTTGGACTTTAGCTGTGGCATGTTTATCCAGCATGAATGTGGAACAGGAGAGGGCAGCTAGACAAACCCCTCAGATAGAAGACTCCCTTCTGCACTTTCATATTGTGCAATGTTTTATATTAATAAAGTAGTGGCCAGTTTAACTCTAATTACAGTGCTTGCTCATATATTAACAGATACTTAGTAAATGCTTAAGGAACTGAGGAAGCATGGATTTGGAGAGACTGACAACTAGCACTTGCAGCTTATTTTCTGACTTCTGAGTTTAGGATTGTGTTGAATGGCCATTCATTTTCATTTTTGATGAACAGCAATCTCATAGGAAGAAATGTTTCTCATAAGAAAAAAGTAACACCAGTGTTTGAAAGTCCATTGTTTTTCACAATAAAAGAAAACAAAAGAAAATAAAATTTATCATCTACTTGAAAAACATACGAACCTATCTGATAAATATTGTGAGAGGAACAAGTTAAAGGTGCTGAAAACTAACCTATTCACTCCCTTTTATCCAATTTTAAGAAAGGTAAGACATAATTCTATTGAAGCCTATTGATGCACTTTATTCTGTTTTGATGGGAAGAGAACCATTCATTAGTTTGGTGGAGTTCTAAGGAGCAGTTCAACTGTCATTAAGGTATTAATGTCCCATTAAACTCTTTACTAGCAACTGCTGGAAAAAATTATATTGGACATTCTAAAACTAAAATTACACCAGTATTCCAATGTTCTGAAGGAATTTGTGTTTCTCACTGTGCATCAAGGAAAATCGACAAATGACTAAAGCTGTTAAGTAACTGGTACAATTTTAATCATTTGGGTGCCCAAATACTTTTGAAGAATTTATAACACGTATTGAAATATATGTGCTACAGAAATGTATCTTCCTTTAATCATCTATGGATTGGCATTCTCTGCCATCCAAAGTGTGTGTGGAGGGAAACACTTTTATACCAGGTTATGTCTCTTTTTAGTTGATGCAGAGGCTGGAATACTCTTTCTCCCTATGCTTAGATCAGACCTCTCTGGAACTACTGTGCAATCACTGTAGCTCTCCACTTCTGTCAACCCTGACATTCTATGCCTGGTGAAAGTGTGGGTGGGTGGGTGAGGGGTTCAGAGAAGACCTGGCTATGTCCCCATAGTCAGATACAAAATTATTATATCCTCAGCTGAGGCCTCGGAATGATCCCAGCATAACTCAACAGATGATGAAATTACTATGGCTATGAGGACATAGCCAGATACTTCTTCAGTCCCTTACCACTCTCACCAGGTATGTATCACTTTAGTGGAGGGTGGCTGTGGTGACTCTGTTGTAAGTTCAGGAGTCAGTGAATGGCCAGCTGTAGTGCAGTTCTGCATATAGACCTGTTATGCTAATCTGGAACATACCAGATTGTAAATATAGTGTTTTTCATTTGAAGGGAAAAGAAGTAAGCAAAAGAAAGTAATAATTTGCCAACAATTATCTCTTTTACATGTGTCTTGCTTTAATTTACAGCCTTCTTCTAATGAATGGTAATTGCATTCTTCCAACACACCCTGGGCATTTAGATAAATGTAGACGTTCTGAGAAAATATGTTTTTATATTGGTATTATTTTGTTTCTGTGTCTCCTTGCCTTTGTGCTATTTCCTCCATATGGGAGTACTGAGAATATTTGCACTCCCAGCTTACCAATTGCTGGGACCACATTAGCAACAGCAATCTTGAGAGTCCAAGATTTTACAGCTCAGGGTTTCTGAGGTGTTAGATGCTTCAGAGTGATCACATCATTCATAATGGGGTATTTCTTCCTAGATGGAGAACAGATACCTGAAAGATAGTGTCATATATACCAGGATGCCTAGGCCTACATCAAATTACCAGTCCCAGTTTATTTGTTTGTTTGTTTGTTTATTTATTTTATATACCATTTTTCTCCCACAAAATAGACTAAAGGCATGTTACAATCAAATAACACAATTATAACATACATAAAAAGCTCTAGATGAAACAAAATTTCCTGTTAAGTGAATCAGCAGAATACTTTATGGTATAGATTTTTATATCTGAGAGCTGACCTTTTCTGCAAAGTTCTGAGCCCCCAGACAGTTTTGTTTCTGGATTTGTTTTCAAAGATAGACATGCAATTTAAGAATTGTAAACCAGCTCCAGTTTACTTTTGTTTCATTTCCCATACCTCGGCCTTGGGGCAGACAGTGACCTCCACATAAGCACGTGTGATGGAGAAAATCTGAAAACCCATTAGATAAATTGTTGAATGGCAAATCAACCTTTATGTTAAATCCCATAGATTCAATAGGTTTGTTCTAGTTTGATTTGAAACCAATTGGTTTAAGCAGGAATGTAGGTTGTACCTATTTTTGTTACTTTCCCACCCATCCAGTTACATTTTGGTGCTGTAATTGCAAGCTCTGCAGTGTGCAAAGAATACTATGGAACAGCCTCAAATGAGAAGCCTGATATGAGCTGGCAGCCAGCTCACACATGCTGAAAAGAACATAACACTGATAGCACTGCTAATTTTGTGCATATCACGTTGTGCTGACTAACTTCCATGTGCCAGCAGAGTAGCTGCATTATACAAAAGCAGAGCAGTGTACTCCTAAGGCTTCATGCTACTGATCTCCATGTACCAAAAATGTGGCCAGACAGGCTAGTGGTTTGGTAGTAATAGTAGCAAAAGTACAAAGGATTCTATGTTCCTTTTATAAAGTAGGGTATACCAATGTCTCAGATAGACAAGTTGGGAGAGCACCATCCTCTTGGAGAAAATAGGTATTTGACCTAAAAAATGACTCTACTCCTGCTGGACTCCATCCCAACTGTCTCTCTGCTCTGCCTTAGACTGATCCTAAAAAACAAAAAAACAAAAAACAAAAAAAAAGTTTATCAGAGCAAAAAGAAAGAAAGAAAGAAATTCAATAAAGGAAATATTTCCATCTCTTCTGTCTCTCACACACTCTTTCAGCCATCTTCATTCTCTGAGCAGCCTTTCTAGAGGACTCTTCCTTGCTCAAGCAATGTAGGGATTCCAGGGTGAGAAAAGTAAGGAAGATGAAAAAGTAACTGTTATTTCCATGAACTTGTGTTATGTTATGTTAAATTAAGTGGTGTTTGTTTTTGATTATTTTAAACTCCAGCTGTAATTCAACATGAGAGTTGTTTAAGTGGACTTAAAGTGGACTTACGTCTACAGGAAATAGAATTGAGCAGTTTCACAACATTCATATTCAGCAAGAAACCACTGTGATGTACTATATATGGGAGCCAGCAAAGTGAATTGTTGTACTTCAGGACCCATACACAATGGGTGAAAATGTGCAATGTGTGCCAATTGTGATGGGTGTTCTCAATACCCATCTAGATAATGGCTAGAGACTGCTGACATATGTCACTAGAGCCTGGTGTTCATCAGTCCATTCTTTCCAGTGCCCTGATACACTACGCATTTTTTAAAAGAAGGTTACGTAGCACCTCTGCTAGAATCACAGCCTATGTCTCTAATCTCATTGTATCTGTATATTGAAATATATGTGATTTTAATTGCTTTGTTTTATCTAATCTTTTTGTGAGAGCCCTTCTTCTTCCTCTTCCTCGTCTTCTTTAGAAAGGTAGGATATAAACCCAAGAGATAAATAAAATAATAAAATAAAATAAAATAAAGATTTTAGGATCCAACCCAGTGCCTTTATTCATCAAGTTGTTCTGAGACCAACAGCAAGCATTAAAGCATTTCTCCAGCGGCAGTTTTTATACTCATCATGTTTCCCTCCTTCATCCTTCTTCTTTACTGCATAAAGCAGGGTATATTAGGACTATTCCTACTGTTTTATTATGGGAGGATTGCCATTTAGACCCTGTTACTGCATCTAACTTGTCAGATACTTTCATATGAGACGTTGTTCCTGTCTTCCAGTCTTTTGAAAATGTCAGTAAGTAAAGAAATCAAGAATTTATGAGTGAAATATTAGTATATTTTCCACTATGGCAGGTTAAATTGTTAAGCTATGGAAATCTCAGAACAGGTGTTTGGTCCAGTTACAAAATACCCTGCACTGAAGAGAATATGTCTGTCTAGAGACTTGAACTATATTTTCTCCTAAAAAATGTAATGGGCATGTGCATTAGTAAATCAAAGGACTGGACTAATGACTTTACTTTTTGTGAGTCTAGAGTGACAAATCTAAAGAAGTCAATGTTTCATATCTGTATCTACAACAGTGTCACTGGCTTGGCCTCTTTCTTCTTTCACTCTTATTTTTGACACTCTTATGTCTTCTGGTTTAAAGGGCTCGGTACTCTTTTGCTATCATAAATACCAAACAATCACTTCTCTAAAATTGCAAAGAATGATTGAAACTTTGAAGCTGGTAGCAAATGAAACTACAGGTGCACATTACCAGCTGTGGATATGCTGACAGAGGCAGAATCATGACAACTGGCTAGAAATACAAATAAATCTCTACACCCAGGATGTAGTTCTCATTTCAATAAACAACAATGCCCTCTAGAAAATAAGAGTCATTTTAAGATTAATAATTTGCTTTTGGAGTCCTGCAATTTACAAAAACAGAACAAGAAAAAAAAAGCCAACCTATATTTGGTTTATGCCAGTTATTCATATTACTTATGAAAAAACAAAATGGGAAATGTGTATTCTGGACAAGTGTAGATTGTCCTGTTTGTCTAGGAATGCAGTCATTGTCTGCTTGTGATCTGCAACACTATATTTACTCTGCAGCCATTCTGTTAAATTAACCTAACAGAAGGAACAAATTCTCTGCAGTCTAAATTATCTGTAAAAATATTCCAGCCACACTGCTGATACAATATGAAAAGCAGCTTACCTTTAATGAGTTACTGAATCCTGCAGCTAACATGTACTATACCTACAAGAAAAGAGCTATTTTTCACAAGCCTTTAATTTTGGCTTAAACGTGCAGTTTCTCATCATCTCACTGTACTAACCTTTGTCTCACTGTGTTTGCCGACAAAACAGTTGCTGATTGTTCAGACAGCCTGTGACGATTTTTTTTTAACCCTGTTGAAAATGTTTTCAGCACATGTACTGCTGTCAGACTGATTTAGGTCACTGTTTCTGATCAAATTGGTACTTCTCTCTCTCTCTCTCTCTTTTTTTTTTGCTCCTCAAGCATTTGCACAGTGAAATGAATCATATTTTCTGTCTCTATATGAATGGTTACTATTGCCATAACTGCTTCCTAAATCAGCTTCCCATATGAACAATATTTAAGCAAATAAATATCAATAATTAAAATTTGTAAAATCTCTTTCCCCACATCCACCCACACAAATTTAATGTTAGAGATTCGGAACAGCTTGATGCATGCTAAGAATTGCAGTGAGGTGGTCTTTGTTATAAGCTTTATGTTGCTGAACACATAATAACTAAAAGGGTAGATAGAAAGTAAGGGTGAGAATGTAAGCCCCACACATAACATACCTGTTTTACTTATTTCTGACTTTACTACAATGTGAAGAGCAAATATTCTAGAAAGCATGAGCTTCTCACCATTAAGTGCAGAGAAGAAAGGAAGATGTTGTTCCCTCACTCCCATACAGGGATTCCAAAACCTGTTACGCCATTTCTGCACTAGACTGTTAGAGTGCTATTATTCCACTTTCAACATGCTATGGAATCCTGGGGTTTACGGTTTAGAGAGGGGCCTTTGAGAGGCCTTCGAGGCCCCTCCTTAAACTGCACACCCTGGGATTCCATAGGATGTTGAAAGCAGGATAATAGCATTCTAACAGTATAGTGTGGAAATGACCTCATTTTGATTGTATTTCTCAGAACCACAACAATCATCTTCCCTCCCCAGTTTCAGCACCAAATATATATGTGTATTTTTGTGTGTATTAAAAAAAATAAAAAATAAAATCTGTGCAATTCTGGAGAGAAAGATAGTGTGGTGGAATGGTTTGAATGTTGGACTACAACTCTGGAGAACAGCCTTTGAACCTCTGCTCAGCCATGGAAGCCAACTTGATGACCTTGGGCAAGTCATACTCTCTCAGGCTCAGAGGAAGGAAAAGGAAAACCCAAACCTTGCCAGGAAAGCTCCATGGCAGGCTCACCTTATGGTTGCCATAAGTTGAAAATGACTTGAAGGTACACAAGAACAACAATAATATACACTTCTGCATACATTGTTCCTATTGACGAAATTATGTTTGTGTAGAATCATAGAATTGTAGAAACATACAGTTGGAAGAGATCACAATGGCCATCCAGTCCAAGCCCCTGCCATGCAGGAAGAAACATTCAAGGCATCCCTAGGAAATGGCCATCCATCCTTTGCTTAAAAACCCCCAAAGAAGGTGACTCTGCCACACTCTGAGGCAGCATATTCCACTGTCAAATGGCATTGATTGTTAGGAAATATCTTTTCCTGTAGTTTGAATCCATTACTCTGTGTCCTAGTTTTTGGAGCAGCAGAAAACAAGCTTGCTCCATCTTCAACATGACTTCCCTTCAAATATTTAAACATGGATATAATGTCTCCTCTTAATTTTTTTTTTTTTTTTAGACTAAGCATACCAGTCTCCCTAAGCCTCTCCTCATAGGGCATGGCTTCCAGACCCTTTAGTTGCCCTCCTCTGGACAAAAAGACAAGAGGACAACCTCCAGCTTGTCAATATCCTTCCTGAACTGTATTGTACATTTGTCAAGTATACACATTTTAATCATGACCATTTTTCAAACGCATACATGGGGGCTTTTTAATGCTTTTTATTTTGTTTTATTTTTTATTTTTATTTTTGAAAATGTATCACAGGCCTGAGAAATGTGTGGAATTCTGACCCAAAGTGTATTTTGTCCTTTTGCCAGTTCCAGTTGCTGTGAAACTGATATTTTCATAGGAAAATGCGAATCCAGTGATTTTTAATTCTGGCTTTCATAGATTTATAGAATAACAGAGTTGGAAGAGACCACAAGGGACATTAAGTCTCTGGCAAGCAGCCCTCCCTTGGCTGTGAAGGGTGTCCACTGAAGACATGACGAAGGACAAAAAGAAAGGAGTGGCTACAGGCTTTTATTCCTTACTCAAGTGTCAGGCAAATCTGAGAAACCCAAGGATGAGCCTACATAATTTCCCATGAGGAATATACCTTTATAAAATTAAGTGAGATATCCTTCAGGGGAAAAACACACACACACACACACACACATACACGCACACACAGTAATCACGGGGGGAGATCTGAGTTTTGAGAATGCCATGACATGATCCGATAGGGTTTCTGAAGGGGAAAGAAAGCAAAAGACTAAATGTTTCTTTCTTCAGAAATGTCTGAGCATGAGCAAAATATAACTGAAGGTAGGTGTAGGCAGAAGCTCTCCCCACTTGCTGATGCCTTTCCCAGCCTCACACAAGTACAGGGAAGAAGTGACAGAAAATAAATATCAACAAAACAATAAAAAGAAGGGAGCATCTTCTTTTCCCCAAGAGCTTTTGTGCAGTAGCAGAAATGCATTCATCCTGTATTATCTCCATAACAGTTCAGAGACTTAGCTGTTAAACTTAAACTGACAGAGGGTTGCTGCCTTAAAGATCAAATAGCAAGCTTCATAGGTAAGTGAGAATTCAAGTCTAGATTTTTGGACTCACACTTAGTTCTGTGCAAAGTTCCTTTGAATCTAGTCCTGTTGCATTCAGTTATAGCAATAAAGTATTCAGGTTCAGAGCTAGCTCTCAACCCTCAGGCTTAAGCGATGCAGCTCTATATAGCACAACACTGGATGGTGTCAGAAGGAAGGAAGGAAGGAAGGAAGGAAATACGTGAATTCTATATTACTCTTTCACTCTGCTTGTAGTCCTACATCTGTTAGTGCTTGGGAATATAATGGATATTTTGTTGTGGGTTCTAAACAAAAACAGTAACAACAAAATTATTCTAAACAACAATAGTTGTTAACTTTATGTGGACAATATTGCTGAAGTTGAATGTGTGGGTGTGAATTGCAGAACTTACAGTGATGACTCACGTCTCAACAATGTAACTTAAAACTGGTCAGTATCTCAAAAATTTATACTTTGTTGGTACTCAATGTAATTTGTACTCAAAGGTTTTCTCAGTGTCAGAGATCTAAATGAGGATGGTCCATGCTAAATCTAAAGTAGAAACAGCATGTTTATAGAAATGGCCTCCACGTTTTGACAGATACCTGGATTTTTCCCCGTACAAATTGCTATGCTTGGATGCTTTTGCCCAACTTCTTTGTGTATTATCTTTTGAGAAATGATTTATTTTGTTAGGTCAAGGTGCAAATCTATTCTGTTTTTTGCCCTAGTTGTAGTAATGAACTTTTGTTTTTTAAAAAATACAGTTTTCATCTAATTTTAGGCTACTGGGTTCATACATTCTGTTTTTCATGGATTCAGTTATGTAGGAGGGACCATGAGCAGCAGAGAGTAACAGTGAGTTTGTCTGGTTACCAGGATATGAGAAAAGTTTAAAGAATGTGTAATCTACTCTACTCTGCTTTGTAAAGAGCTATATGAAACTGCACCCCCACATCACCTATCCCCATGGGGCATATCTCTTCAAAATAAAGGACAGATATACTATTGTTAAACTAAAAGATTGGATATATATATATTTTTTTAGTCATCCAACATTTACAGTTTCTCTGTCTGTATGTGTGTATGTTCTAACTCTACTAACATAGGTTTTACCTGAAACATTGCACATCTTTCTTTTGCTCACGAATGCCAATAGAGTTTACTTTACTAATAATCAGATGAAATATGGGTGATCTGTGGGGTCAAATTCTGACAGATCTCTGGATACAGGGTCAGAGTTGGCAGGCAGAAGGTACATTTTTCTTCCTGAATAATTGCCTAAAAGCAAGCAGTTTGATGGTCAGCCATGAAATAAAGATACCCGGCACAAGCTTGGGGTTGATAAAGGCCTGCTTTATTTAACTTAACCTGTTTAATGATAGTGTTGGCCTGAAAATGGGGCAAGGAGTTGGCAGCCTGAAGTGGGTCCAGCTGAAGGCAGGTGTCACACTCTGAGAGCCTCTCCAGTCTTCACTTAGACAAACACACCTCAGCCCCAAGGGCAATCCAAATTACTTTGTCTGCTCTCTGGTCTGGCATTGCTGGAAGTAATCCAGAGGCTCCCAGCCAAGCCAGAGGGCCCTACAAATGAGAGCCTTATTCCCAGGTTAACCTCAAGGACAGCATCCTTCTCTCCCTCTGGCACACAGTGCCGTATCAAGGGAGTTCAAGAGCTCAAAGACACCACCCCAGCCAATATCCTATTTCATCAAACACAGTGTGCGAGAGGGGAAAAAACCTGTAAAAGATGGGGTCCTATCTGGCCCTAAGGTGACCAGACAACTTTCACTCTGAGATGAGGGAGGGAGGGTCACAACAGGATCAGGAATGGCACATGGGGCGAGTGAACCAGCCTAAATAGCATCAGCTCCGCTCCCTCATATGTTGTGAACACCAGGCACCAATCACAATTTACATGCTGGTCTCTTTCATGGAGGCTATCAAAATTTTAACCCTTCTCCACAGTATCATTGTTGTGCCAGTCCAGGTAAGTATTCTTTTCTACACCTGCTTGCTTCTTCTTGATATCTCTTCTCGAACTGTCTGTAAGTCTACTCTTTCCTTTTTTTTTTGTTCCCAATTATTTGTTTGTTTCCTTTCTGTCTTGTTTTGTATTCTTATTACTAATAAGATCTAACATCTCTTTTTACCATCTTGTTTGTTCTTGCTTGAATTTCATCCTGTACCATATATAATCCTTTCAACCCCCAATTCACAGAACTTGGTACTGATCTAAATGAACCAATGGATTGATTTGGTATAAGGTAGCTTCATACGTTCCACTTCCACAGTCAAGGTACAATTTTTATTACATCTCAGTTTGCTAACTGTAGGCCAACAAATCACATTGGCTGGAAAGAAATGCTTAGAAGACATTGAACATTGTGAATTTCACAGTGTACTGTTATTACAGAAACAATTGTGCTAAATGACTTTGTGCTGATCCACTTCAAAGAATAGTAGAATCAATAGTTCTTAAAATTTCTCATTTCATACCTGTGGTGTATAAGTGTGCTAGTTCACAAAAGGCAGTTCAGAAAGTTCATAGTTTTCACACCCTGTCTTTTGTGGGGTCTTTCTATTACACTGAGTATTTTATAGTTGAGAGTTTCAGGAGAGGTAGTCCGTATTTAGTTTGAGAACAATATTTAATTTAAGGGTCTCTAAATTTATCAGAATATTGGAAGAATATATTCTGCTCTGATATGCCCTTGTGGTTATCTAATCCAGGATGGTCTTCATTATAGTGCCAGCCAGATGTCTTTGAGAAGTCCACAATGATGACATGAGGGCAATAGCTGTTGTTCACCAACAAGTCTTAATCAGAATAATGCTGGTTCTAATCCTAGAGTTAGCACAGACATATCACAAGGAAGACCCATTTATTGTCTGCAATTTAATCTGTTCTTTTAAAGCCACAAGGTGCATGACTATTCATCATATGTTATGGCAGCCAATTCCTCAGTTTAACTATAAGACTATAAACCTAGAGGAATAGCCCAATATTATTAAGTGGTATATCCAGCAGCGCTATGGGCAGGACATGACATTCAAATGCTATAATGTGTCCCGACCACACCAGGAAGAGGGTTCCCTGAAGAGTTATTTTTGGACTTGCCTTTTTGAGATTAGTTGAAGTTAGTACAAGTGAAAGACATATTTTGGCCTCCTTCACCTGCAGTAAGCAGTGCTAAAGACATGAGGTAATGATGAGTCACAGTTTGGTCCATAAACTGCTGATATCTTACCAGCCTTACTGGTGCCTCATTATGGGAAAAATTTACAAGTCTACACTTTTGAAGTATACACTTTGTGTATGTCAATGGCAGATTTTATAAGGTCCTTGTGGAACAATATATTTGTCCTTGTGGGTAGGATAAAATGGAAGATATTAAACATTATGTTTTACATTGTCATTTTTATAGTAACATAAGATAGAGTTCCTGAGCCGTATTATTGTTTTTTAGGGTTCAAAAGTAAATGTATCAACTACTTATTACCAGATGTGCTCCTGTGACTTGTCATGTGGCTATCCTTATTTTTCTGTCTCCTAAAATTAGAAAAAGAGTTATATCTGGTATATCTTTGGCCACACTGGTTGATATCTTTATATGATGTAACTACCACTTTCCATTTGATATCACTGTCTTATCAAATTTTAATTTTTAATGATTTGTGTTAAGACTTGGAATTACAACATTAATTAACTATGTGCATACAAACTAGGGATGGTAAACCTCAGTTTTGCTGATTCCCATTTGATATCAAGAAGAGCGAAACAGTCTATCAACCGGGAGCTATAGGGCACTCAGGAATTTTTCCCCCTGCAGTACTGAGAAACTGTGCAGCTTTTCTATGAAAGCTGTGCAACTTTCCCAGAGAACTATGTAGGATATGTATGTGCATCTGTCTGTCTGTCTGTCTGTCTGTCTGTCTGTCTGTCTGTCTGTCTGTCTGTCTATCTATCTATCTATCTATCTATCTATCTATCTATCTATCTATCTATCTATCTATCTGAAAATATGAGTTTTCTGCACAGAAACTGAAAACTTCACAACTTTCCTTACAGGCCCTTTCCACAGGACATCATCATCCCACACTGGGGACAGGAGGAGGACAGGACCCAGATGATGATTCTGCACGATGTTGTCTGGGTCCTACCTTTCTTCCATTGATGGTTTTCCCCATCAATGAATGGTGATCGCACAGTCCTCCCACCACCTGCCCGCACTTACCTGGTGTCCAGAGGTCCTGGAAGTGCAATGGCTGTGCTCCCTGCCCCAGACAGCACCCAGCTGTGCTGCAGAAGGAAGAGGCAGAACCATCACACTTCTTCCATTTGCGGAGACAGCCAGTGCAGAGGGGAGCACTCCTAACACACTCCCCTCCCAGCAGAGACAATTCTGGGACTCACATTGGATGTCTCTGGAATAAGGTAAGCTGTGGAAAGGGACATAGAAAGGAAACTGTCCAACATTTAAAATTGCACATGCTGCACAACTTACTGTGTGGCGCCATGTGTGGGGTGGAGTGGGGGTGTGGAGGAATAGCAGCCTCTGGCTTCTGGCCTCTGCAGCCTGAGAGGAAGGGTCATTTCTGGGGAGGCCTTGTAGCGAATGCTCAGATGTTCAGGAGGGTGCGGCCAATCAGAGGCATCCCCCACACTCTGATTGGCCTCAGTGACTGGCCGGGTGGCTGTAAGAGATTGTTTTTCCTGTGTCTACATGAGTGGCCATCAGTCGGCATCTGGGCTGCTTCCCACCCACCCTCCCTTTGTATCTTCAGATGTTTTTGTTGATTGTTGTTGTTGCATTTGTGATTTGTGTATCTGGCTTTGTTTGCTTTTGTTCTGTTGCTTCTCTGTCACAAATTGTTGGCAGTCACATGGGTCTTGGATCCAGGTTGGTCGGGGCCAATGGCCTTTGGGCAAAGGTTCATTGGCCCCTTGCGGTGTGGAAGGGGGTGGAAGGCAGTGGCAAGCATGTCCGACTCAGGGGGACAGGCCTTGCTTGCATCTCATGGTGGCAGGGGGTTCCCGGACCAGTGGGATCCCCCTGCTGGTCATTTGGGATTCTGGCATTGGGTCGGAAGCTTGGGTACATTGGTCAGCAATGGGCTGATGGATGCAGGGATCCAGACCCATGTTTTGGCCAACCCATTGTATGCTGTAGCCAACAAACTTGTGGCCTTTGTTTCCCAGTTTTGGTGTGCTGTTTTATTCTGTAGCCTCATTGCACCTACCCACGCAAAAAGGCTGCAGCTTTAGTCAATCTGAAGTTGAGTTGTGCAACATTGAAATTAGCAAAGTCTGAAGCCTCAATTGAGCTCCTTTTACTGTTGAGTAACATTAGAGTTGCTCAACATTCGTATCTGCAGAGGAGGCAGTCATCATATCAAACCCTTCACATTGTTTTCACTTTTCCCAAGTAAATAGGAAAAAAAATGGTTGTTTTTCTTCTATTATTTTTTCAAAAACATAGGTTGTGCCAGAAATAACAAAAATGGCATGCCATTTTTCTTCCCATACAAGTTTCTCAAGGGGAGAGCAACTCCAAATTCAATCCCAGTTAGAAAATTAATGATTTCCTGTTCCATCCCTAACAAAAAATATGTAAGATGATTATTTATCTGTGTTCTATCTACCACATGTTAAACTCAGGGCTGCTACATCGTTAGCAACTGGTATAGGACAGGAAGAAATGAAAGAACCTTGTTAGTTAAGCTGCTGCTATTGTTTTGTTTTGTTTTTCCGTTAAATAAAATATAGCAAGAGATGGAGAGGTGCTTGATTTTCTGTGTCCTATTCCAACATAAATTGCTTAGCTTTGAGTATTATACACCATTTCCTATTCTACCGCATGCAGCAAAATGTCTTGAGCCAGTCCTGGTTGAACACATACTTCAATATTTCAAACTGAGAAGAAAAAATTTACTTGATTTAAATCAATTTTCAAGGCCTACGATATGGCCTATAGTGCCAATTTTCTGCCCCTGACCAAGTTGTGCTTTGGAAAAGAAACCTTTTAGATCCAGTACAGTTACACTAATGAGATACGACAATCTAGAGCACACTGTACCATCCTCTCCATCCATTCCATCTACAAAAACTTTTTTTCTGGTATCTACTTTAGATTTTCAGGTGATAGACTTTAGCATTGAGTCTAGTTATCCATGTTTGTAACTTACTGAGCGAGAATTAATAAATGGAAGCAATATCTGTTGCCCTTTCTATTTGTCATCAGTTGGGAGGGCTTTTGGAACCTGTGCAGCAACTGGTGATAAATTATTCCAAAATGTATTTTGATTTTTTTTTCTCCTTCTTTAATTCTGTAGGAGAACATTATTCATCTAACACTTGTTTGGTTGCCAGATATATCAGGTCTCCTTTTATACCCAGCTATGTTTACATTTAAAATGTGATCTCTGACAGTTGGAAAAAAAAAAGTCACATGCAATGGTACTTATCATCTGAACAGTATCCTCAATATTTTCAAAAGGTCTGTTTTCAGAGAATATTTTTCACACTGACAATGGGCTGCTGGTGTGTTACAGAGGATTCTGACGTATGATCTAAAGGATACAATTAACACAGGATGTGTTAATACTATCACCCTTCATTGATCTGAGATTATGCATTAGAACATACATCTTTCTTCAATGGAAGTCTAAAGACAATTTAATTCAAGAGCATCTAGTCTATAGTGTTTCTGACATTCATCCACATAAGATGAACTGGGGTATCGTCTCATGTTGGAGTGTTTTACAAGTATTCAAGTGAATGTATATAGAACATGCTTTCACTCCTTGCCTTTCAATGCGGCCAGCTCAGGAACTGAAGATGTAGGGACTACTGTACACAAGTTCAGATGGTAGAGGTGGGAAATTGTTGTAGATCCAAAGAACAATTATCTGCCCATGGGACTTTTGGGGCTGGGGGAGATATGAACTGTCCTCAAATGTCTGAAATCAAACAAAAAGAAAATCCCAACTATAAAAATGAGGTTTTAAAAGTACTTTTAAAATATTTAGTAATAAAAGGGGGGCTGCAACCTGCGTGAAAGGTGAATTGCTGTCCCCAGAGACTTACAAGAGTTGTGACTCATCCTATTTTTGTCAAGAAAAAGGAGCAATCGATGGGGAGTCTCTAGCTGAGGAATGCACCAAAAAGGGAGATGGGCTACAGGAAACATTCTTTACCCTAATCATGAGGGCTGAACCAGTATGTGTAATCTCATCCATTTACACACTTTGAACCTCTACATATTTGTGAAAAATGCCCGAAGAGGGCTTAGCTATGACTAATGTTGGATTTTACCCAGCAGAGGTGACTTACATGTGAAATTTATATACTTTTATATTCACCTGACACAGATAGCATGATGATGGTGTACTATGTAGTATGTCACAGGATATTAATTATGGAATGGCAGCACTGGATGATGACAGCACTAGGGGATGGCTAATTATTTCCCACATCCCTATTTATGTGGAATAGAAAGATCTAGACTGACTAGATGCTGCTTTAGATGGCTCCTTAATCTGGTTAAGGAGACTCATCTTACATTTTTGCACAGAGCAACAATAAGCTACAAATGGCAACTAAAACAACCCATCAGAATTCAGAGAGCTAAACAAAGGGAGTGAGTGGAACAGTCATTCAGATATTTCATTTCTTAACCATCTACTATTGTCACTATTCATTAAGACTGTGATGATGATATAAAAGTGCAGGGAAATTATAATGACTTTAAAGAGGAAAGGGGAAATAGAAAGATGAGAAGAAGGAGGAGGTGCTATTGTCCTTTTACTGGCAATGGCATTTTCTCTTTTAGTAAGATAAAGATATGTGGCAATAGCTCTATTAATGAAGTGGGCTGATGTTGACTATGAAGAGAAACATATAAAATACACTCTAGCTTTTAATTGTGATAGCCATTAGAGGGGAAATGTTCCTGCTAGTTTTACTAACATATCCTTTTAATAGGCAACCAATTGCATAATATCAGTCTATAATTCTAGTTCTTTTCTTCCAAGTGAACAAAGCTAGTTGCTCCTTCAATTCAGAATTAGTCTCCATATTTGTCTTAATTTTAACTGGGTCTCATAACTGTAGAACAGGATAATCTTCTGAAGCACATCCTGCCACACTCTAAAAGAAGATGCATATGGATTATTTGTGTTTGCACATCTTGCAATCTGCTTGTATATATAAGGGGCTCTGTTTTTCCCCTCTTGTAAGTCCAAAGAGAAATAATAAAATGTTTCTCCCTTACTAGAATCTTGTGTGTACTATATTTCAGGTATACCTTGTAATTTATGAGGATGTTTTTTTTAAAAAAATGTTAATGGACTCAGTTATGAGTTATGCTTTTGCTTTGTTAAAATTTGCTCAGAAGATTATTTGCAAAATGATTATGTCGATATTGGACCAAAACAGTCCTTTTGTCTTCATACTAAGCAAAGAAGAGCAATTATGCAAATCATACTGATGTTCTGATGCATTAGTATGAAAGGAACTAACATATTAACACAGGGATGAGTTAATGCCCTTTGTTCTGTTTTTACTCCTGTTCTGTTGACTGGCTCTTTGTTATTGCTCTGTGAAATCATTCCGCTCTAATGTAATCCATTCCACTCCACCTCCCTTCCAGTTTAATTTGGAGAAATTTTATAATTAAATTTGAAATTAATGCAGTTGTAATTTGTTTCAGTTCATTTCCCTCCACTCTCCCTTAAAGAAACCAATGTGTAACTTGGTATACCTTTATTAAATCTCAGCAGAAGAAAAAACATTTGGTGTGATCTCATGATGATAAGATTGTTCCATGTACCTGACATGAAAGTTGTGACTTTTTTAAGATGGAGCCAACTATATTGCCACCTCCACATGGATGGATACTCTGTTGACAGATGTTGGCTTGGAAGCAAAGCTAATGTGCTTATGTAAGCTTGTGCTGCTTCCAGCTGGCCCCCTTTTCTTCTTTTTCACTGCTGTGTTGACAGATAGCATCTAAGAGGAAGATCTAGTAGATATATATAAAACGGGTTGCCCTCTCTTGACATTCTTTCTTGTGTCAAGATGCCCAACTGTTGTATAGCACTACATTATAGAAGTATGTAGTTGATTTTGGGTCAAGTAGTTTCTCCCCACCTCCCATGATGAACCAGTTTTACATAAGAAGAAAAAAAAAACTCTTCCCTGGAAAGTGACCTGACATCTCCACCTAGAGAAGCAATCACAATTCTTGTGGCAAAAGTCAGCTTTTTGGATCAGTTCTTTGACCACCACTTGAACTTCACTGAAGTTCAGACTGCATGATAGAACTACATTAATAGTTCTAGGAGGTGAGGGTCAGGTAAGTTTGCTTCAGAAGTGAGTCCCATAGTGAGTCAAATGAGGTGTAGTGGTTTGAGTGTTGGACTATGACTCTGGAGATCAGATTTTAAATCCCTACTCAGCTATGGAAACCAGCTAGGTGAACCTGGGCAAGTCACACTCTCTCAGCCTCAGAGGGAGGCAAAGACAACCCCCGAAAACAAATCTAGGCACAAAAATCCCATAGCAGGTTCAGCTCAGGGTTCCCATTAGTCAGAAATTATTTGAAGGCACACAGCAACACTGCAACCAGATGTCTCTCTCACACATTTGAAAAATAAGTAGCTACACAGAGAAGGGGTGGGTTAGTCTCTCACCCAAGGTCAGGTGAAGATTGACAAAATTAACAGTAGAATGGTCATAAGATGATGCCTGCCTAATAGTTTCTTACACCTCTATTTCACATCTTCATCATACTGATGTTTAACAAAGTTGTGGGAGAAGATAAACATATGATAAATGGCATATGACTTTATTCCTGGACACATGCAAACAGTTTATTTTATTTAAAATCAGTGGACTTATGGACAAGTGTGCGTAAGTAATCCAGATATGTGAAGTAAGAAGAAGATATTGGACTAAACAATGCATGATTAGCAGCTTGATTATAGCCTGAAAAATCAAGAGATGAAAGAACAATGGCTCAGAAATTCATCTGTCTTGCTCCACAAATAAAACCAGATATTTCAGAACACTAAAAGTTCAGGAGATGTTTAAATGGGAAGAGATTCACAAACGTCCCTAACTTGTATGTGAACTGGTGTTGTGTACTTGTTCATTTGTTTAATATATGTATGAGCCAGCATGGTGCAACGGTTTGAGTGTTTGACTTGACTTCTGGAGACCAGGAGTTGAACCTCCACTTGGCCATGGAAAACAAATAGGTGAACCTGGGCAAGTCATATACTCTCAGCCTCAGAGGAAGGCCGAACAAATCTTGTCAAGAAAACTCTGTGGTAGGTTCACCTTATGGGTGCTATAAGTTGGAAACAATTTGTAGGCACACAACAACAACAGCTTTGTAGTAGTGGAGTGAAAGAAAGCATCCCTCTGTTGCAAAGATGTGTACCCAACCCCAAAGCATAAAAAATTATTTGCGCACGTGATATAAGATATGTGTCATGATTCCGCTGAGTTAAGGTTAATCTACCAACACTCAGAGGGTCTGGCAAATTCCAGAAGGCTTAAGCTACTCTAATCTTGAGTCCCTTGCATCCAGAATGGCTGGGATCATTACAAAGTACACTAAGATCTCTCAAAAGGCACACTAAGGTCTTGTCAGGGGCTGGGGCGTGGCCACGCCTGCGGGCGTCCCCGAGACCGACGCAGTGGCCGCCTCCGATGAGGAGGAGGGGGGCCCGGGCACTCCGGAGGCCGCAGTTGGCGGCGGGGATCACAGGGTCGCCTCGGAGGGTGCCGCCGCTGCCGGGGATCGTCCAGACGCTGCGGAGGCCGCCGTCTCCGATGGAGATCACCTCGGTATTACAGAGGCCGCTGCCGCTGAAGGGGATTGCCCCGGTGTTGCGGAGGCCGCCGGCCTGGCTTCCATGCCGGTGGGTGTGACGGGCGGTGACTCACCAGGGTAGGCGGGTCCCGGGCCTGATCCCGGGGCACTGCCTACTCGTGATTCTGACCCTGAGGAGGCTGAAGCCTCTGCTCCGCCACCCACGTTCCGGCGGCGGTGGCGGCTCAAGGAAGCAAGCCGCCGGTCCCAGCGGCTGCA
Source organism: Iguana delicatissima (assembly GCA_948472985.1). Classification (NCBI taxonomy): domain Eukaryota; kingdom Metazoa; phylum Chordata; class Lepidosauria; order Squamata; family Iguanidae; genus Iguana; species Iguana delicatissima. The sequence goes on from CAOKZL010002522.1 coordinate 179,800, forward strand.
TGAGGAAACACCTGTGGGCTGAGAGCTCCCAGCTGTAACACAGCTGGGAGCCCTCAGCCGCGTGCTTGAGCCGGATTGGCCGGCGGTGGCTCAAGGGGTCCTTTTAGGGCAGATGCTGGGCTGGGAGGGGCACGGAGCAACAACTGTCGGCCTCCCGTGCATCTGTCGTCCGTGCCTTGTTCCAGCCCAGCCTGTGTCCGCGTCCCACCGCTTGGTCCTTCCGAGGCCAACCCCCTGCATTTTGGGTGAAGCAACCTCTTTGTGTTCTGGGTGAGGTAACCCTTCATTATTTTCTGTTGGAGGCTGCTGCCAAGGCATACTTTCAGTTACGGACATTTTGTGTACCGCAGAACCCTTGATTAAGGACTGCAATAAACGCTGCTTTTTCCCGACTCCGGTACGGCTCCTGCTTGACCCCGGCCGCTGCTGACAGTTCTCTGTGTGTGCCATGCGGAAAGTGCATGTGTCAGTAGAGGAAAGAATGGGAAGCTGTTTAGTCCTGTGTTACTATCTTCCTTTCATTAATAAGTATTTTTATACTCATTGCAATATTTCAAAAATGGAATAAGAAGTTGAGTTTTCCCCCAAGCACTATTGTTATGTTACAAAAAAAAACAACAAAAAACAACAACGAGGAAATCCTGTTCAGATCTTTCGGATGCTGTTTCCAGTAATAAGGCTTGCAAGAACACTTTCCATTTTCCCAACAATTATAAAAAAAAAAATTGTTGAGTATTTGAGAAATATACAATTAATAAGTGGGCACCTAATGCATTCCTGCCACTCCATGCCTTTTAACACTTGGCCTATATTGACTAAAGTGTCAAAAATGGCATGTAATAGTAGGCCATACTTGGCTTTCAGTTGCTCATTGATTTTTGTCCTCTGATAGTTTAGAAATGAAAGTGAAGGAAAAATGATGAACATCAAAACTGAAATTTACCAAATGGAGAGTAAAAATCTTTACAAAAAATCTGTTATTGCCTCTGATAGAATTACCTGTATTGCTGCAATAGCAAATGATATGAATTGTTATTTTGATCAGAATGACAGGCACAGTCAATACTTACACATATATTGGAGATGGGATGAGTGAGTCAGTTCTTAACATCCTGTAGACAGCTATTACACTCCTAAACTTCTTCCAGTGATGCCAAAAGATCAGTATGGCTTAGAAGTATAGAAACAAATTTATATGAGCATTTTCCTGCACACACCTGAATGGGTTCCTACTCTAAATCAGTGATTGGGGATGTTTATATGTAGACAAATAACAAAGACACACCTCATTTAACAAAGCCTTGACAGAAGAGCTTCTTTTTACAAAGTATTTATACCTGCCTGACACACTGTCTCTCCCAATCCTTCAGCTAGCGAGAAGGTTTTCAGCAGCATTGGTATCTGGATGATGATGAAGGAAGGCTGGAGAAACACAAATTTTCAGTATGTAGTTACAGTAGCACATCTGCAGTAAACAGTGAAATAAAAAGCTTGTGCTGGAAAGAGTGGGATTCTCTTCCAGGTGATTGCATTGTAGCAGTGTGTGATTGCCCACAGCAAGAGCCTCCAAAATTCCTTATTGAGCATATGTGAACAGCAGAACAAGGGTCCTTTCCACACCTTACCTTCTTCCGGTGCTGGGGTGCAGGGATAGCGTGAGCAGCCTCCGGTGAGAGGCTCTTGCGTCCGGGGTCCTTCGGCTCCACATGAGCTGCCTGCTCGTACAAGAGCCCCACATCTTCCTTCTGCAGAACTATGCTGGGATAGGCAGTGATGGGAGAAATTGCAACTATGCTGGGATAGGCAGTGATGGGAGAAATTGTATAGTGGCCCTAGACACACTGCTGACAAGGCAGTGTTACTCTGTGAGTTGGGGGTCCTGTGAGGGGCACCCAAATAACCAAAACCAACACAAGCAAGATGGGGAAATTAACTCAAGCACTCTCGTAAGCTAACGAGAGGCAGGCTAATTTAGCAGGAATCTTTTACCCTATGTATACAGCGTTGGGTCAGTGAGCAGTCAAACAGTTTAAAATGGCAACAATGATATTTATTAAACAGACAGCAATTATTAAGAAAACACAACCACTCCGCTAACTAGAAATATGAATAAGACTTTTGGAAATGGGTAATACATCACCTTTCTCATAGTCCTGAAGAAGTCCAATTGGAGAGAAGGAAACCCAGCGTGATGGCCGAGGGGAGCTCGCAGAACAAAGCGACGGCAAGGCTGGATAGCACTCCGGAGCGGTCCGAGCAGTCTGAACGCAAGTCTGAAGAGCTCTCGGAGCTGGGGGTTTTTATTAGGGGAACGCATGACCATGGGCTAGTCTGGCTTTGGGTGAAAACAATGAGTTTTGGGCTAGAGACAATGTCTCCAAAAGGTCAGGATTTATATGATTGAGTTAAGGTCCGATTTGACAATAGTATGGCTGGTATGTAAATGCAACTAGCTTGGCAGTTAAGCACTCAGCTCGCCAGGGTGCCCTCTTGGGGTAGAAGCCTCTTTGTTTTAATATGCATTTATAATGAAGGTGTTTGTTTCGGGAGGTCTCCTAAAGCAGATCTGACAGTTTCTGGCTTGCTTAGGTATAAACAGAAATGATTCAGCATTTAATAGCCATGCCTAGCTTCATGCTTGTTTGGTGGCCTCACAAACACTTGGCTGGTGGCAGAGCAGGGCCGAATTATGATATCAAAATGATATCTAAAGGTTACCAAAAGCCAGGCCAGTTCACGGTGGTAACAGCAGCAGCAGAGAAAATCATTTTGGTTAGAAAATAAAGTTGTCTTGCTGAATCTTACGTTGTCTGGGCAGTTTCTTCTGGAGACAGAAGCAGCTTTCTCTACCATTCCCTGGATTGCCAGTACACAGCACTGCAGAAAATACAGCACACTAGGGTAACAGATCATTTAATGCAGTGGTTCTAAACCTGTGGGTCCCCAGATGTCCATGGACTTCAGCTCCCAGAAGCCCCAGCCACTATGGTCAATGCTCAGGGCTTCTGGGAGCTGAAGTCCACAAACATCTGGGGACCCACAAGTTGAGAACCACTGATTTAATGGGAATAGCATACCAACAGGATTCAGGTTTATGTGGTTACACTCTAGCAGAAGAGTCTTTTTTTCCCCATCAGATCTAGAATGCTTGAGGAAAAAATTCCCTTCAATGTTATTTGGCCTCCATCATGATTAATGGGTCAAGATGTGTGATATGACTCTTCTGCTGGAGAAAGAGAGAGAGAATTTTGGTCCTGAAAGCAATATGGAACAAAAATATATGATTCTTCTTCCTGTAGATTGAGTTTCTGTCTACTCTGTGCACCTGTGACCAAGTAAGCAAACTTCTGAGATATAGTTGTGCACTGCATATCAAAGGAACATCCAGTTTTAGTCTTCGGGCTTTCAGAACTCCCTTCTTTTCTTTTTTCAATATTTTTCATTTAAACATTTTCAATATTTAAACATTTAAACGTTCAATATTTTTTTATTTTTTTATTTATTTTTTTATTATTTAACAAAAGACACAACAAAACATTTGATACATCAATATACGGATAAAGAAAAGAAAAAGAAGAGACAAAAAATAATAAAAAAGTAAGTGTCCAGTGATAGGTAAAAGAAACAGAAGAGAAAATTGGAGAAAATAAAAAACAAACAAACAGATAATATTACTTACATAAGAATACATAAAGTGTGGGTTCATGTATCAATGTGAACATCAGCAAACAGTTCTAGACTGACATAACATTGACATAAACATACACAAAGTTCCTCCCTATTCCTAGCTGGAGTTCTATTTTATCTTAATATTACAAATTTCATCCCATAAGTCTCAAATCTTTAATCTATTAATGCGATTTACTCTAACTTAACTTTTTCATATAAAAAAATGAAAAATAAACTCAAATAAGAAAGAAGATAATAACCTAACAACAAGAAGAGATCCAAAAAATACCAGATAATAAAAACAACACATACCAAGCAATCTTATATTCCAATTATTCCACTATAATATCACTCCATTTCTGTTTAAGGAAAGTTTTGATAAGTTGCCATCCTTTTAGTGCCTTTTCTGACTTCCCCTTAATATGTTTGGAAAGTTCATCCATCATCATCATGTCTAAAATTTTATACAACCATATTTTCAAATCAGAAGTTTCTGGACTTTTCCAAAATTTTGCTATTACTATCCTTGCTGATGCAACTATATATAATACAATTCTCCAACAATCTTTCATTACTGTTGCCTCTAATTCTTTCATAACATTTAAAAGAAATATTTTGGACTTCATAGATATTGTGGTTGATAACATTTCTGATATCGCTATCCTTACCTTATTCCAAAAAACTTTGATGTGTGGACACAATCACCAGACACGATAAAAAGATCCAACTTCTTGTTAGCATTTCCAACATTTATTGTTGCCTGTCCTATAATTTTTTTCTAATTTTGCGGGGGTTAGATATCATTGATAAAACATTTTATAACAGTTTTCTTTTAAATCCTGAGAGGCCGTAAATAAAATTTATTTTTTCCGTGAATCCTCCCAACTCTCCAGCGGAATTTCGCGTCCAATATTCTCTGCACATTTAATCATAATCTCTTTTACCTCCTTCTCCCACAGAGACAATTAAATTTAAAATTTATATATTTTTGAAGCCATTTGTTGGCAGTTTTCAAATACATTTTTTTCAAACTCATTATATTGTTGACCAAAATCGAATCCTTCTAATTTATAATCCTTTCTAAATCTTTCTGTTAATTGCATATGTGGAAGTCAATTACACTTAAAACTCAATTGTAAAAGTTCTTCCCTTGATTTTATTTGTGCTTTTCCTTGCTTTTCCTTGGTAAGGAGAATTTTATACGTTAGCCAATTATGATTGCCATCAATTTTTCCCCCAAGAAAGGCTTCCTGTGGGGAGATCCACAATGGGATCTTGTTAAAAATCTTATTTTTATAATTTAACCAAATCCTGAGAATTGATCTCCAAAAATAATGATTTAAAAATTCTTTGTCAATATTTGCTTTATATACATATACATGTCAACCAAATCTTATGTCAGCTCCTTCTAATGTAAAAAATTCCTCAAAGTTATCCACTCTGTCAACCAGGTCAAGGCATTTGTATGAGAGTATAATTTTAAACCTGGAAGGTTACAACCTCCACGCTTTTTCAAATCTATCAGATAATTCCATCTTATTCTTGGTTTTTTCTTTTCCCATAAAAATTTTGTCAACTCCCTACGCCAATTTACAAAGGGTTTATCATTAATTATAATTGATAAATTTTGAAACAAAAAATTGTTCTTAGGTAAAATATTCATTTTCATCACTGCCATCCTACCAAATAAAGTCAGCTGTAATCTAGAGTACCTTTCTAAGTCCTGTTTAATTTATTTCCATGTCTTTGTGTAGTTATTTTCAAAAAGATCAGTATTTTGTTTTGCTATCCATATTCCCAAATATGTGACCTTCTTCACCACTTTAAAACCTGATTTTTCCATA